>MQTX01000322.1:159373-219769 GCA_009735665.1 Angiostrongylus cantonensis
TTCCACGAGTTGTGCGGACTTCAGCACACTTGCCATTCGTTTGTTACCTTTGCAGTCATCGCCCTTAATGGTGGTTTTATTGGAACATCGTGGCGCATGCGGGTTTCCTACCATGATCTGTAAAATAACTGCAGCTGCATGTAGAGCTGGTTAACTTTGATTAGGAACACGTCCACCCAACGTGTAGGTGGTGGTTGCAGGGGGCGCCTGTATTCCCATTGAGACCACCCTACAGTTTTTTCATTATTCATCTGTGAGCGCTGGGAGGACTCCTGAGTTTAAAAGGTGAGTGCGAATTTTCGGGTCCTTCAGTTTTCTAGTGATTTCTTTGAGAGACTCGAGTGTGGCCTAAGTGTTCTCCTTGTTCTGTCTAGTTCCTCCTTCATGTTATTTTCCATGTTCACTGATTACCTCACATCACATCTGCAATCACAGAACCATGCAATTCAACTTGTTTCCCTTCACACCATAAATTTTTCATGAACTGATTCTTCTTCCAATGTATGCGTAGTCCGATCTTTTTTCCTCTTTCTTTGAACTCACTGATAATCGTCTCTGCTTCGCAGGTACTTCTTGGGAAAATGACGATGTCGTCGGCGAAACGAAGATTAGATAGGAATTTTCCATCAATACGTATGCGTTGCTCATCACAAGCAAGTGACTTCACTATCCACTACAGTGCGGCACTAAAGAGCTTTGGCGATATTGTGTCGTAATTTCGAACCCCATTTCCTATGGATATGGTAAAAGTCCCATTTATCTCCCTCATATGAGTGATCCCGATAGCCGGCTAGTCACGAAGCTACGTGGCGCATCCCTAGATAGCGAATAGAGGGTAAATCGCGGACTAAAAGCGAGCGTATGTTTCCATGAGACGCAGATGGCTTCAGGGATGGACTAGCTGTTTCTGCTGCTCCGATTTCGCACATACTTTCTGTATACTTGTCTTTCTAGGCGTATTCATACATGCGTGTGTTGTCGCTTATGCGGATTGTATTCTACGAGTCAATTCGGCCAAAAGCCTGCAATCAAGTGATAGGGAAATATATAGGAGGGGCTTAGGAGTCTCCTCCAACAAATAAGCTCCAAGTCCATTCTGAGAGACTGACAAGCTACCCGTGAATGTACCCAGCCTCCACGTTCAGTGCCTAGCAAGTTTACGTGGATATAAAAAATGCTAAGCACAGTAAAAGAAACGGGCCTCATTTCTCTGATCCCGAAAAGCCTCCAATTTCGCAGCGATGGATAGGACGGGTGCGGAGAGGCTGCTAAATTCTCAGGGCCAATAGAAGCTGCCTGAATCAAGAAGAACTACGGTGACGATCTGTACCTACAATGCACATACACTTGCGTCCAAGTCCTCGATAGAAGACTTGCCCATGCCAGCAAGAAGGATAAGGTACGACTTCATCGGTCTGGCCGAAGCGAGACGACGCCACCCATTCAACGGAACATGCGACAGTAGATGCGTAGGCGGTGTCGGCGTTCTCGTCAACCCAAGTGTGTCCATGAACATCGATTCATTCAAACAGCTTACAACCCGAATCGGACGTTTACGATGAAAAAGATGTGGATCAAAACCGACCTTGACAATCTTCGTCCTTTACGCCGCGACATCAAGCTATGACGAAGAAGAAGTCGAAGCGTTCTATGTGAGCTTGGAGAAGATATACAGAGAAGGCCATACATTCTTCAAGGTCATCACTGGAAATTTCAATGGAAAGGTTGCACAAAGAAGATCGTCTAAGGAGCTTCACAAGAGGAAAGTCTGAGGAATGTCACATTGGAACCCATGGATTAGAATGAAAAGGACAAGGTGGGCGGCTGAGTTTATCATGGCGAACAAGACCATCCATGGTAACTCGCAATTCCAGAAGCCTCACCGTCAACGATGGACGTGGGAATCTCCCAATGGAGAGTACCATAACGAAATAGACCACATCATAGTAAATAGGAAGTTTTGCCTAACCGCTGTCGCTGTTGTCCCAAAATTTTACACGGGATCAGACCACCGTCTCCTTCGTGCAAGATTTTGTTTCTCGTGGAAAGGAGAAAAAGCCGCTAAATTCAAAAACCGAAGTCTCAGAGCCACAACAAACTGGAACTTATTCAACTCATTAGTCGGCTGTTGGTAAGATGCCGTTGTCGACAACATCGACGAGGAATACGATCGGCTCATTGAACATCTTCACGTTAGCGCCATGAAAGCTGAGAGTTCGAAAGTCACCAAGAGACGTCTTTCTCTAGAAACTCTCGAGCTAATACGCCAATGTGGGATCGCACAAGCAGGCAACCGCGAAATTACGTCCGAACTTGCAAATCAATGTAGGCAGGCGATAAAAGAAGATCTTAAAGGAGAAAAGCAGCAGTAATGGTCGAAGCTGCAGAGGCTTGGAAAAGGATTAGCAAAGCCCGCTGAAGCTTATCCAATTACGAGACCTGGATGATTGCACTACGACGCCTAGACGGAACAATAACAGCGTCCAAAAAGGCAATGGAGAAAATCATCCACGATTACTACTCAGGTCTCTTCGATCACCATGTCTACCTGCCGTCATATGAAATGAAAGAGGGTGGATGTGTTAACACGTGAAGAACCTTCCGTCAGTCCTCGTAAGCAGACTGGTTCAGCTATTCACACCTTACCTGAAGGTCATGCGAACATTAGAATGGGATAGGCTTTGCTGATGGCGTCGTCCTTATAATACTAGACATTAACCAAGCGGAAAGTTTGCTTGCGCACTTTAATAAAGCCTGTGGAAGGATTGGTCTTCGCCTAAATCTCACGAAAACGATGTTCATGAGGAACGGATTGGTTTCGTATGCCCCATTCACGCTCAACGGAACGAATGTCTCCGAATACTCCAGTTGTGTCTATCTAGATCGAGAAATCAATGTGATGAACGTCTTAGCTCCAGAGCTGAGCAGAAGGAAACGAACGGCTTAGGGAGCTTTCAAGAGCATGAGGATGTAGTGAAGAGAACAAAGAACACCCAATTCCGTGCCCACCTTTTCGACTCAACGGTTCTTCCTGCTCTAACATATAGATCAGAAACCTGGTTTCTGCGTAAGTAGGGTGAAATATCACTCAGCGTTATCGATCGCGCAGTCCGAAGGACGATGCTAAAAGTATTCCGTTCAACACAAGAGAAGGAATCCAAAGCTGCGGCCTGCGTCAACGATCACAAATCAAAGATGCCGTTCTGTACGCTAAACAGTCGAAGGTTAAGGTGGGCCGGACACGTAATGCGTATGAAAGATAACCGATGGACAAGAGCCGTTAGTGACTGGATTCCTCGGGATGTCAAACGTACTGCAGAAAGACCACCTACCTAATGGTCTGAGTTCTTCTCGTAGAGCCTAGATGAAAGATATGGTGCTCGACGAGTCCCTAAAGCGAGCGGGATCCACTGGGCTACTCTTGCACGCGATTGGGAAAGATGGAAAATTTACTGGCGCCCGCTCATTTCACTCGACGATCAACGGGACTACAGATGATACAAATTAGGTTAAAATTCTCATGGAAAAGCTGTATTTTCGTAGTGCAGTTCCGATAACAGTCAGGCAGAGTTCTTGTGTAGGATTGGCCTGCTCCTTGGTCAACGAGCGTTGATGGGATCGTTCGTTTTGACGCTTCAAACGCTTTTTGTTTGTCGACATAGGTTAGTATTAGGGGTAGGTGGTATTGGAAATTTTTGCCGTAGTTTTGAAACTTTTTAAACACTCAGCTTTGAATCCCCGGTTCTCTTCTATTCGGCGCTTTCGTAAGCAGTTATTTTGTTGTATATAATTCTACTATTGACGAATTTGTTTCTTTTCTAGCGATAAAATTTTCTTCGATTCGGGTGATTTCACAAGTTTGCGCGTAATTGATATCGTTATGGATTCCTATGTTCATTGACGATTTCTTCTAGAAACGTAAACGTCTGTATAAGATGTGGCATCGTATGACGGTTTTGTTGTCTCGATCTATTATTTTGAGAATCAAACCTTAAATAAAAAGTGAAACATTTGTGGTCTTTTACAAATGAAATAATGTCACACCTTGAACGAATACACAAGAGCCATATTTGTTGTTCGATATTGCAGCTGTTACAGCTTCAATTTGTAGGGACGTTGCTGGTTACTTGCTATTTGTTGTAGGTACTACTATGCTTCTGTTAACTTATTAATTAAAATTTACATCACTTCTGTCACTTCTGCACTTATTATGGATGGGCGGTTTTGTTTCAATGGTTTTTTTTTTGTTAGTGAGGTTATAATTTTGTCGTAGTGATCTTTATCTTACACAAATGGTGATAATTACCTTAACTTTTGACATTATTTTCTTACAAACATTTTAGATGTTGGACTTATCGAATTTATCAGAAAGCGATACGTCAGAAGCAAGAGATCTTCGTGACTGGCTTTCTGTGAATGATTCCAGTGAGAGTCCTGAATTTCTTCGAGAAATGCTGCAGTCTTCTAGCAGTTTCACAGCTCAATTGTCGAAAGCATACGACACGGCTACGGCTACACTGCTACAGTGGGGACGTAACAGACAAGCCGTGTATGTCGGCTGGAGAATGGCAGAGGGGATGAGGTTCATAAACTGTGAAGTTTATTTTCCAGTGACTGTTATTATTTTACAAATTGAGAATTTCACGATTTAATATCTACTCACGTAGAAGAATGTGCTTATATGAGTTTTTCCTGATAGTGTCAATATACTTGGATACTTGGATGGCCCGTCTTCACTAGTTGTGTGGGCCCGAGCATATTTCCATTTTTTCGGAGTTTTGCTGGCTTAGCTGTTGTGGTTCCTTGGAGTCCTGAGGTCAGTCTGGCCAAAGGCTACCCCAAGTCGTCACCACCACAGGCAGTCACCGTCCTAGTGGATCAGAGGGTTTGCCACCATACAACTGCTTTGCCACCAAGACGGTGGTGCATCCTGGTGTTGGTTTCCTCATAACTGGGCTTCCTGATGGAGACGCCGAACTCCTTTTCAGCTTGGGAGACCTCGCTGGGGGATAAATACCCCCATTGCACATCGCAGCCCGACACCCAGGAACACCTCCCAGCCACGATGGGGCGGTATACCGGTGGGAGGAGTGTCAATATATTATTAGGAAGTAATACTTTATTGAATGTGTTATTATGAAACTATATTTTAGGAAGAATAGCCGAGATGCTGGAGCGTTACGTTTGGAAATGCGATTTATTTCGTCTTTGCTAAGTAGTGGTTGTCACACTCAAGTCGTGGTGGACGTTATGAAACGCGTTGTATCTCATTTAAATCATGAAGACCAATACGACAAGTAATATTATTATATGGTGTCTAGTTTTTAGTTATTAGATAGTCTGATGGTAAGCAGCAACTTTTAGGTTGCTGGAATATCGTCTATTTATAGCTCTTCACGCTGCTAATCTTGTTGATCGAAAAATATTTGCCGAATACCTAATTGAACAACTGGAGAAGAGGAGAAGTAAACAGATTCGGTTAGTTAATTGATAGTAGTGCATAATATCTTCCGTTTGCTCTTTTATCCTACATAGAATGCTACGTTCACCCAGTGGAAATCAAGACCAACACATTGGCTTTTCATTTTAATTGCTCATGATAGTAAATTCTCTAAAGCTAGTTAGCTAACTTTTGATTTGGGTGACTTTCTACACTCATGGGTAAGTCCCTTTCATATAGCTCCCGGTCACGTGAATATCTGCTTCTTCCCAGGATGTTATGTGCCAGCATAACTGTAAGTCGTGTAGCACATATGCACTTGAATTGATTATTTTTATACATTAGTGACAGTGAAGCCAACTATATTGATCAAGTGAGCTCTTGCAACTATATTTCTCATTTTCAATGTAATATCTAAAACGTTTTGTTTTTGAAATATGGGTATTCAGCATGGCTGAATCGGTCGACGTCTTTATGAAGTTGTTTCGTGTCAGAGTGACTGGTTTTACGCCAATTGTACAAATTTCCAACGATGCATCGATAGACTTTGAATTGACTTCGCTCTTCCCTATTCCAATTAATAATCTCTGCTTGCGAGTAACACTTGGAGAACTTGATCAGCGTGTGCAGTCGCTGAGGCAGCCAGTATGTGATGTTGTTTTCAGTGTAAGTGGTTTTGGCTCATAAATGGCACATGCTGATTACAATAAAAGGAAGATCTACGTGTGTTTAGGAACGTGATCGGGTGTGCCGCGTATTGACACTAAATAAGTCGCAGTCATCTGTTCCTCCATTGAATAGTAAAGAACTTTTGTTGACTTGTTCCAATCAATTGATCACTACAGGCCAGAACGTGATAGTGAGTTGGATCGCTTTATACTATGTGTTAATTCAGTAAATTTATGGAACTTCTTAAAATCCTATTTAAGACCGTAACTGGTGTGACAACAGCTCGTGGCTGTTTTGTTTTGCACAGTGTGGAAGCAGTACTTTTCAACGATGCATTATCCATCGACATTACATGCAATGCTGTGCATAATTTCGTTACGATTTTTGTACAGAGTATGCCAAATATGTTGTGGATCGACGATAGTAAAGGTGGGATTGTTTTTTAATGTTCTAACTCACCGCTTTACAATAGAGGCCGCTGTACACCGTATTCATCATATTTATTTATGCTTACATTTTCTGTGAAGCATGCGATGTGATTATATCATGTCATCCTGCGTGTAAGATCACGTTTAGTACAGTGATCGGGAGCGCCCTGCAATACAACTGGGGTCGGTCCCGGCGCCCGAGGTCCACCAAGCCCTCGATCCTTCCCGGGTCGACAGATTGGTACCAAACTTGTCTGGGAGGATAGCAGCACTGGCTCGTTACATCGGTAGGCCACTGCGGGTCATTGTAAAGGCCAGATATGCATTCAATCACCTTCAACGATGCTTGATGAGGTTGAATCCACGGCGCGTCTCTCAGGAATAGATAAACGTCGAGAGCTCTATCCTTCATCCTTTATTCTATGCTTTAGTCCAGAAATTTAACAATGTGGAACTAATTCAGCACATTATCGAGCGTGCTGAGCGTGCTAGTTTTGTTGGACAACTGTGGATAATTCTTCTATAACTGTAATAATTGAGGAATTTAAAGCTGCAAAAGATTTAGTGGAAGCTTTTCCATGGCACTCTGAGGGTGTATATACTTATTAAGTTGTTTTGAATAAATTCACTGTGTAATTCGTTGTTTTCTTGATAAGCAAATAAGAGGCCGTTACTTCACCCCTTATTCAATAGGAAGCTGACTTTACGGCAGATTTCCCCTCCTTCAAAGCCAAGGTCGAGTTAACCGCAACTTAGTCAACCAAACAGCCTCATTACTTCAACGCGAAAACCACGATGCCTAATTTTCAATTGCTTTGGATGTAGAACAGCTTCTTCACACTCACCGTTCGCTATGAGTCTTCCAGTGAGTATCCTATATGGAAAAACATTCGTACAGAGATGGAAGGGTGATGAGTCACTCTCATTTTCAATTTTCAGCTTCAGATATTGTGTGAAATCTCGTGTGATAATGAGAAATTATTCGCTGCGGTTCATTTTTGGATATTTGGAATCTCCCTAGTATGCTTCGAGGTTTTGCGCGCTGATATTTTAGATTCGTATGCGATGATAGTGACTTCCACTTCGAAATCTTGCCCGTTGTGTCTACGTCCTACGCGCCTACTGGAGTGCTTTGTTTAGCTCTACGCTTACTTTCTAGGTGTTCTTTTGTAGGTCACATAGTGTTCTACCGCTTTAGACAACCACGATCGGTTTCCACATTATACCCTGTCATAAAAAAAGAATGGGCCGAAAATAAAGTCAAAGCATTTGTACACACTGGATTTTTGACAAAACAGTATATGGAACTACAAATTTTAAAACGACGGTTTCCCCAAATCTACTTTTACGAATTCACACTCTGAGTCGCTATTCTAGCTGGCAGGAGCAAAAACAACACACAAGATGTGTTTGTTTAGATCATCGGCTTTTTGGGAAGATGCCGCTATCGACAGGACCGACGGAGAATACGATTGGCTTATTCTGCACGTTAGAGCATTGAATGTCGATAGTTCAAAGGTGACCAAGAGGGTAACCAAAAGGTGCCTGTCTCCAGAAACAATCGAGCCAGTGGCTAGCACGAGCCGTCTGCAGTGATCACCTGCAGCTGCCCGACAGTGCAGAAAGGAGAGAAAAAATTTGAGAGATGAACAGCAGTAATGACAGAAGCTCTAGAAGCTAGAACAAACATTCGCAAAGCCTACCGAAGCTTGACCAATTAAAAGACTAAGATGATTGTACCCTGATATATAGACGGAACAGTTACAACTTTCTGAAAAGATGATGGTGAAAATCATTCACAATTACTGCTCAGACCTCTTCACTAGCCACGTCCTCCTTTTCTCACATGAAATAAGGTCGGTTGGATATGTCATATCAAGGTTTCTCCCTTTCGAAATTTGACATGATATATCGTCAATGAGTGAAGAATTGAACAACACCAGGTCAGTGCAAGTCATCAACACACTGTTTCAGCTCATTACACATTACCTATTAGAATGCAGGATTCCTACTCAATGGAATGAAGGCCGTGTCATTCAAGAAGGATGACTCCATAATGTCGGCAGCTACCGCTCAATCAGCCTGTCACCCATAGGCCTTCACTCGAGTCATCCTAAGAAAATTTGGCACACCACTGAACAAAGGGCAGTCTTCTGAGGAAGCCAAGCACACTTTTGAAAACGGGTTACTACAAAGGAACACGCGATAACGAGACTCATTAGAGATATTCGCTTGAATAAGAGACCGCTCTGTCCCACCTTTATGGACTTGAAGAAGGACTTCTACTAAGTAGAAACGGTAATGTAGTGGGTGTTTTGGGCTTCCCTACTAAGCATAGAAGTAGTCCTCATAAGTATTGAAAGAACACTGGACGAAGGAGAGCCATGCGAGCAAACAAGTTTCGAAAAGGACTCAGCGCCATAGATCACATTCACATGATCAAAACTTACTGAAATATCAGGGGAGGACAAGGAACTGTTTTGTCTCTTTCGTCGACTTGGAAAAGCCATCTTAATTGGGACAAGATCGTTCATTGAAGTTCTTCATTTCAGCTCGTTACTCAATACATGAAGATCCTTTGTGAGCTGTATAGAAATCACAAAACCAGAATACCTTTATTGTATAAAAGTATTAGTAATGTCCTTAAGACAGGATGTCGAAAAGATGACGCCATATCGCTAAAAAAGTTGATAGCTACCCTCGTAAACATCACGCGATAGTTGGAATGGGACAAGATGGAAGTGAAAACCGTTGGTCAGAAACTACACCATCTTTGCTTTGGTGATGACATCGTTCTTACAAAACCAGTCATTAGCTGGCTGAAACGAATTTTCGCTTTCTTCGAAAACGGTTGTGAATGGATTAGTCTTTAATTAAAGCTCCCGAAAACGATCTTCATAAAGAAGAAATTTTTCCTGATAACATATTCACCGTCATTGGAATGAATATCTCCGAATGTTCTAATGAGTCGAGATATCAATATGATGGACAACTTGTAGATTTCTGTACGAGAACGGTCTAACAGTTTTCCCAACATATTCTTATTGGAGTTAGACTTATACGGTGTATTTAGACTAAGGGCTCCGCGAAACAATTAAAGGCACAGAAACATAACAAAGAAGATTTTGAAATGGAAGTGGCCATTTTCACACAGAAATCTGAAGCTTCAATGCACAAAACTTTCAAGACATCTTGGATTAATTCAAAAAAAAAAATCAAAAAACAGGGGAGGTATCAAAACAGGGGAGAATGCCTTGCTATCACTCTTCACATTACGCAACATCTTAGGCTGACATGCTGGCCTAAGAGCGGCACATTACTTCATGTAAACTGTGCGGTTGTTTCCATCAATAAATGGAAGGTTCACAAGAAACAGTAATTGCCCGAAGAAACTGTTTCAAACGGAACTGAAATCGAGACTTGGAGTCTTTCCGTTGAGGTTATGAAAATACTAGACTGCATGCTAATTTGACTTTTCCAAGCTCTGAGGGAGGCGAAATTTGGTGAAACGTTAACTGTCGTGAACATATTGCAGTAACAACATCGTGTCTACTCATCAAGAGAACAAGTTGTATCATAAATAGATGTTCATTTATCTTTTCAGACCTTCTAGCAGGCGTGGCGCAACAAGTTCGCGTTACCATCGAGTCTGCTACCTCAGTATTTCCTTCAAAGCTTGAAGTATACGCGGAACCTTCCGGGAGCCTTGAGTTCATGGTGCCTTATTGTTTACGCAATTTTTTTTTTCACTGTCTTCGATATCAGTAATATGGAAAATGCTTTACCCAACCACCTGGGATGCTATTCGTTGCTACTTTTGGTTTCATTAGTTTTGCTCAATGCTTAGTTATTTCTCTACAGGTAGTTCATAAGAATATTATTGCTTATGTCAGATTTACACATCCCACTTTTGTATTTACAGGGTCCTGATGAGGTGTGGTCTCCAAAATTAAACGTGGATATCCCGTTGCTTATATCAGGAACTAGACATACTTTCGAACTAGTATTATGTCTGTTGATGGATGCGGGTCTCACTGCTTCACCAGCTGTTCGAAAAGCAAAGGTAAGCATTTGACTTCAGATGTTCATTCGTCTTCGATTGCGCTTAGTAAGATAAGCTCAATGAACACTGCTAATTCTGTTATCATCAGTCACTCATGACGTGAATTGTGTAAATAAAAGGGATAAGAGATGGGGCAAGTTCGGTGATGCAGATTACTTCCAAAAGGATTATCTATCACATTACATGTCTCACTTGCCGTTTTTATCTTCGAGTGACTCGAGCGGGCGCGACTTGATCTTTCATTTTTCCCTGTCATATGCAGGAGTGTCCTAGTAGTTTTACTCGTTCTGGAGACTCGTTGGGCATCATACCTTTCTTCTACGGTTCCCACGAAAAACTGTGGCCATCGGGCCAGTGCTCTTTCTACTGTGTCTTTGACACCCAAAGAAATCCAGTCATTAACGGCTTTTGTCCATCGGTTGTCGTTCATAGGCACTCCGTATCCGGCCCACCTTATCTTCGACCGTTTGGCGTACGGAACGGCATCTTTGATTTTTGATCGTTGACGCAGGTCGGAGCTTCGGATTCCATCCCTTACTTGTGTGAAACGGGATTCTTCTAGCATCGTCCTTTCGACTGCACGTTCAATAACGAGGAGTGATCTTTCATCTTGCTTACGCATCGGACAGGTTTCTGATGCATATGTTTGACCAGGACGAATCGTAGAGTCGAAAAGGGCGCGCAGTCGGGTGTTCTTTGTTCTCTTCACTACATCCTCAGTGCTCTTTAAGACTATCCACGTCGCTCGCTTCCTCTTCCTCAATTCTGGAGCGTACATGTTCATCATGTTGATTTCCCGATCTAAGTAGCCTAATTGGAGCATTCGGAGATATCCATTCCTCATGAACATCGTTTTTGTGATATTTAGTCGAAAACCAATCTTCCCACAGGTTTTATCAAAGTCGGCGAGCATTCGTTCCGCTCTGCTAATGTTTAGTTTTATAGGAATAACCTCATCAGTAAAGCGAAGATGATGTAATTTCTGAAAAAATTAATGACTGCTATTAATAATTTTCGTGAAATATTTGTTTACTGAGGACATCGTCATGTTTTCGAGAGATACTTTTGAGGCAAGAACGACGCTCAGTGGGTCCTGTGAAGCGGGAAAAAGGAGAGGACTGCGCATAACTCGGAAGAAAAGAAAGTTCACGAAGAGCTCATGATTCAAAAGTGAACATATCGAATTGGGTGGTGCTCTAACTACAAAAACCACCTTAGACAAGTACCTCAAGCCTTGGCGGTCCAATTTATAATACATGCACAGCAAAATGAAGGGCGAATTACGCAAAAGAAGAAGAGTAGCATGTACCGCGTTTGGACAAGCTACCGACCAGGTGTCGTACTTAGAATGCTTACTGATAACGTTGATTCAACGGTTATCCAGGTAATTTATTATGTCACAGTGAATTTGAATGATAGTTTAACTGGTTGGAAAGGACTTGAACAATGTCTGTTGAAAATCAACAGTCACACAAAACGTATGGCTGGAATCTTGGGAACTCATGACATCATCGATTTACAAGGGAACATAGATCGATAGCTAAAAACGGATAGGCTTATCATGTAGTTAGAATAATAAGGACAAATGGACAAGAAGAACAGTACAGTAGACTCCAGGAGAATACAAGAGTCACCCCATACACCACCTTCGCAGTGGGGTTGTTTGGTCCATGAGGTGTAGAGTGATACCAAGGAGTGGATTTGACCTTCAAATGAGCCAACAGGACCAACCGCGCGAACTGCTCTTAATCCTTCGAAATTGTGGCCCCACCAGCCTAGAGCTCTCATGAAGATGCTAGCCTCTTCAATTTTCTGTCAAAAGTTCACCCCAAAGCGAAGGACGTATATCTCTTTTACAATGACTCGCAGTGGCCTACTGATGTATCGAGCCAGTGTTGCTATTCTCCTAGTAAGTCTGATACCAATTTACCCACCCCAGAGGAATGGAAGGCTTGCTGGGCCATGGGCGCGTTGGTCGATTACACGTGTGTGCCGCAGTGGCGCCTCCAACCACTGCGCTACACGCGCCTCTTATCTGAAAGGATAGTATCAGTAATTTGATACAATTAGGCCACCACACGCCTAGGATGGATATGCATTCATTCGGCTCTATAACACTTAATTGAATCGAATACTTGGCGCCCCCCTAAGGAGTTGACCAACGCTAGACACTACAAATGATTTTTACTCTAGATATCTCTTAACTGATTCAAGATCTCGCTTTCCTCCTAACTGGTGAAATTAATGTTTTAAAAGCAATGCTGTCATCCTGATCATTCATCTGTTCTGTATAGTGACAATTTTACTGTAACTTTATCACACAACGACGAAACCTTTTTAGTAGCGAATCGATGGTGTAGTTAACCGTTTATTCTTACCAATATTGCTCGTTTTTGATTGCAACACTTACGTTTTAATTCTTTATTCTCTCCCTTAACAGGTTTAGGTTTGTTTCGATTGGTTCGGCAAAATATGGTCGCTTGAGTTGCCTTTTGTTGCCCTTCTAATAATGACATCAAGCACGTCTATGCTGGAAAATAAGTAGGTTCTGGTTTCATATTGCTCATAAAACGTTTTTATGTCAAACTAAAGTTGTGTTGTCTGGGAACATGTAAAAGATCTATATTTCCCCTATCATGAATGAGTTTCATGGGCAACCTATAATATCGAAATACCTTTTAGGACGCTGTTTGAATTAGAAGTCGCTAGAGCTGTCGGTCATGCGGAGGAGTGGACAGTAGTGATCGAAAACGCTGTAATTGAAGCCCTGGATCCATCAGCATCGGAAGGGACTCCTAATAAACTTGGCAGACTGATTAATGGCGAAGTTGAAGTACTATTCTTCTTCGTCTTGTCTGGAATTCTACGTGTTTTTTTTTCTAAAATTGTTTATGTATTTTAGGAGTTAATACCAAATGTGGTCTCAAGTTTAGTGTGGGTTTTGCCCTTATGCGGTGAATTGCCGATCTCACACAAATTGTCAATAGATTATCGCGTTAAACCAACAAAGGTAGGTACCAGTTTGTTATCGTTTTGGACTGTTTTCTTTGTTGCTTCCTTTTTCACTTCCCATTTCCTTCTCAATCATCCTGTTACTTTGCGAAGTGTTTTATGTGATGATAGCACAAAGAAGCCTCTGATTAAGCGACATTAGTGATCATTTTCAGTGTTTCCTTTTTTACTCATTTATTGACATCGGACTGAGATATTCCATTAAATTTGATTTTTAAGGAATCTATTTCCGATGAGTACAGAAAAGTCGCTGACAGGCTGTACTCTTATCGCGAAACATTTGATCTTCATGTTCCAAGGGTAGGTATGCTTTAATTCTCATTGGGTACTCTTCATTATCCTCCTAGTGTTTTTCAGTTCTATGGTTTGTTTATGTTTTGTTTCCTTTTCTTCTTTTCTTGGTCCTCCGCTTAATACAATTAATGTTGGTTACCCTTATATTAAAACATGAATTGGCCATGTTTTCGAAAGGCTAAACTAAGCTTGGGGCGCTTGTGGCGCAATGGTCAGAGGCGCCCCGCAGCACACACGTGGAATCGATCCCCGCACCCATGGTCCACCAAGATGTCTATCCTTTGGTGTCGGCAAAGTGGTACAAGACTTGTCTGCGAGGATAGCAGCACTGCCTCTATACATCGGTAGGCCATCGCGAATCATTGTAAAGGCCAGATATGCATTCAATCACCTCAAAACGATGTTTAATGAAATCGAATGCATGGCGCATCCCTCAGGGATTGATCAACCTGGAGTGACTTATTCTTATTATCCTTCATACCAAGTTTCGTTATTTCTTCTCAACCATAGCCGTATTGAAAATGTGTCAATGTTTTTCATCTTCCCAGTGTAGGTGTGTCGGTCAGAAATTTCACCGGAAGCATTTGCCTTATTTAGAGAATGGCGAAGAACTACTTTTTGTAAGCTTAGTCACACCACATGATTCTACTTTGAGTAATCTTGAAAACTATAAGTTCAATAATTCTGCATCAGAAAATGAATAATATGTCCATGATGATGATGAATGACTATGGTTGATTGACTTTGCAGGTAGCGTATGAGCTGTGCGCACAAATGCTGTCTCACCAACCAGGTGCGCAGCTTTGCCGTGCTGGTACTGCATGTGATCTCGTCATTTCATTAAGGTAATTGCTGTATTCGTTGGATTGACTTTTTGTTTAGAATTTCAGTCTTTATTCATTATCGAAGCCATCAGAGACTGTCCATCATTTTGTTATCGTTCTTGGAGATTATAATTTGACTCTTATAATGCATGGTTCTTTACAAATCGTTTTGACGCAGTGAGCTATTTTTTGTTTCGTTTAAGACTAAAGTCAATGTTCCAGATCCATGATACCGTACGTCGAATTGTTGTATATTGTTCTAGATGCTGACGAGAAGCTGTGGACACTGTCAGAAAGAGCTAAAGGTGATTTTTTTTTATAGAATTAGAAGTAGCTCTAGTACAATAATCTCTTCCTACAACGAACCAAGCCCCTCGTCTGTTGAGAGTTCAATTAGTAATAAACATCGCATGTATCACTTGTCCTCTTCACGACTATCGAATGACTCAAACCAGGGGGATGTAAACTCTCCAATCATTCCTGTGATATGCCAGAATCGATCAATGGAGTATCTTCCCATTACGAGCTATGAGAGCGCGAATTCGATAATCCTGGAAAAGTTTGAATATAACGCTATTTGCAAATTTCCGAACCGCAGTTGTCTGTGGTGGGGAGCGAACACGCTATTATCCTTTTCGTGGGCCTACGCGTTCACCTCTACGTCATGCGTGGCCTTTGTTTCGCCTCTCTATCAGCCATGTTATTGATCTATAGCGTGTTCGGTCCCCACAGCAGACACCAGCGGTCCGGAGTTTTGTAAACATCTCAGCATCGTTGTGGTTGTATTTCACGAAATGCCCTGCCATGAATAGCTGTAGTAGGTAATAAACTAAGAGTCAACATAAAAAATGAGTTTTATTTTTTGTTTCAGGTTTTTCAATCATGTGTTGATTTCCGTCTTACATGTTAATATTTCTACTCCGTGTCTTAAATGTCCCTAGTTGAATACTAAGATGCATGGTTTCGGTTCAGAATAAAAACAGAAAGGTTTTTACAGACCGATCTCATCTACACAGCTGGAAATTTGTAAATAAAGATAATCTCTGTTACTTCAAATTTTGGTGAACCTAATTTTAGTCCTGCAAGTGAAGGAGTCCGGTCTTGGTCAAATCGCGTTTAGCGTTGTGCCTTGCTCTGCTGGCTTTCTACCATACCCATCTGTGTCGGTGTACAGCTGTAAGAGTATTGGGGTTGGCCTACTTTCGTTTTCTTATTCTAATTTTTCCTCCATACCATGAGATTTGATTTTGATAACATTTTTCGTCTTCGTTATTCCGCGGCAGATCACTTGTGACTTTACCCAGTATAATTGTATTCTATTATTCAGCCTCGAGTCAGCGACACTTGGACAGAAGGTGTGGACATAGTGCCAGGAATTCAACTGTTATCATTTCTGCGCACAGGTGGTAAGCAAATACGTGTTCTCTCTGCGAGTCATACCTGCTCTGAAACAGTGGAGTCGAAGAAAGGCCTAAAGCATAAGCTTGGCAAACTTTTCGATTGAGGAGCATTGACCAAATATCTTCCCGCCGAAGAGAACACTGAATCTTAGAATCCACTTGTTTGGTAAGACACCCTCGCTTTCTTTTCATTTTTCTAAATACTTGAGTTTCGTGTGGTACACTGCTACAGGTGCTTGTGTCTAGCCCTAGCTTCATACTAGCTTCATATTTCCATGTACAATTTTCTTGTCTCGTTAAGAGAAGCTATATAATTGCTCACTTTAGCTCTAGGTAACAATATGTTTAGCTCAGGTTCAGTTCTTCAGATCAATTAACCTATTCACGTTTATTTTAGTAGTTTTTTTTTGCTTTGCTAAGAATGTGTTGCGTTTTCCTTGTTAATGATAGCAGGTATGTTACTAGAGTGTACTTATCATGTTATTTGCTTTTCTAACCCTCAGTTCTATACAATACTAATAAGCGGTGCAAACGAAAGATGATTTGTAAATTTGCCTTAAATCAGGCCTTAATTCCTTCTAGAAATTTTCTGTCGAAAAGCTAAATCTTCTAAAAATCTTTTATCTTTCGTAACCACAGAGCAGGTGAAGCCTTGGAGTTATTATTCATACACTCTAAAGACTTCCCGTTGTTACCTCACATCTACGCATTTTTGCAATTTTTTCAATTCCATGTGTGTTTTGACATATGGATGAGTGAGTACGGTTGAATCAAAACCAAATATATGGAGAAATAGTCATGTTTACGTGTTCAGTTAGATTTGTCGCAATCACTGGAACTGATTTCCTCACAGGATAAAGCGCACTTTTTAAACTAGACACTATGAATTTCGAAATTTTCCTGCGATTTTGACTGTATGGCTTTGCTGTAAATAACCACTTTAGTTTTTTTTTTTTTTGCGACTCAGATCTGTTTTCTTGCGGCTTGGGCCCATTATACTGTGATTTCAATCAGTCAGTCTAATGCATTATAATCATTCTTCGTAATGAAATGTTTTAGTATGTCTGTGTTCTCTCTGTGTCTTTTAACAGATGTAAGAAGCGATCATACATCATTTTTCGTCGTCTGTCTTTTCATGTTTTTTTCTTTTGGGTATGCAACAGGAAATTAATGTACGCCCAGTATTATCTAGTACATTTTGATAAGATAGCAGCGAGTACAAGAAGGTGAATGTTCTCTCCGAGATGTCTTGGAGTTCGAAATGGGCTTCGGATATTCGCCGTGGTCGGTCTGTTGGTCTTCGTTATGTTTTCACTGCGAGTTGACGACAACACTCATGGTGTGTTCAGACGAAGACGTGGTGGAGGGCCGTTCGATCGGCGTCCGTTCGTTCAGGTATTTTAAACCTATGTATTTCGTATAGTTGAGAACTATATGCCTATTTCCAAGACTGCGTTCTACGCTTTGTGAAGGCTAGTAGGTCTTTAGAATGTATTGAATATTTTAGTACTATGCGAAAAAAAGAATAGGAATAGTTTTAATGACCCTGAAATATTTCCAACTCCTCTTACCGCATGAGTCTGCGGTGGGGAACAAACGCTCCATGACCCTTTCCACGGGCTAACTCGTTCACTACCACACCATGCAGATCCTTCGTTTCGCCTGTCTCTCAGCTAGTTTTCGATCTACCAGTACTGTAAGCAATCACTCAAAGAAACACTTTCAACAAATCCTTTAAAATGAGCGCTCAAAAAACTTTAAAAGAGAATGTTGCATAACGCTGACCAACATTTTTCGTGTACCTGAATGTTAAAAAATCTGAAGGAACAGATCTTAAAAGGAAGATATGATTACCATTTGATACTATTTTCATGATGAAAAGGTAAAACTCTCGGCGTTGATCAATCCCTATGGGAAGCGCCATGTATTCGGCTTCACTAAGCATCGTTTTGAGGTGATTGAATGCATATCTGACCTTTACAATGACTCACCGTGGCCTACCGATGTATCGATCCAGTGCTGCTATCCTCCCAGGTAAATTTGCTACCAATTTGCCAGCCTCGGAGGGATGAAAGGCTTGGTAGGTCATGAGCGCGGGGATCGATTCCACATGTGTGTTGCAGGGCGCTTCCGACTACTACGCTACGCGCCCATTTTCATGATAAGTTACAGGAAATGTGGTGGTCATTTTTAAAAAGCATATGGGTTATCATAATGCAAAGTATTGTGACTAAAGATGCCTTGAGTTTTCACTGCTTTGCGAAACTCGATTATCAGCTGGAAATAATTCTTTGATCGTAAGTTTATCACAGATTTTGCAATTTTTTTTCCGCAGACGATTGTTCATCTCGATCTCAAAGGAGCTCCTCCGATTCTATCCGTGTACACGTGGCTGTTTCCACTTCTAAGGAGGCTGGGCGTACATGGTGTGCTGATTGAATATGAGGATATGTTTCCTTACTCTGGGCCTTTGAACTCGGTAATTATTCAGTGACGTTTTTCTAACGTATTTATTTCAAATTCTACTTGTTTAGGCGGTGCGATTGCATCACTATGATGTAAACGAAATTGAGGAAATCAATAAGGTTCAATTCACGTTTTTAGTTTCTTTTCTATTTCGACAAATGTGGGCATTGAGAAATGTCATGAAATAGCTCTAGTTGTTAGGACCTTACTTGAGCTCTATCTTGTAATTATAGGAGCTACAATGGATAAACCTCATCAAAGCTGTTATTGCACCCTAAGCATTGATTTTCTATGCAATTTATGTTTACTTCAGATTGCTGAAATGAACGACATAGAAGTAATACCGTTGGTTCAAACATTTGGACACATGGAATTCATACTTAAGCATCCTCCATTTGCAGGTTTACGTGAACGTCCGTTGGAGGTAGGAGTTGCCTATTTTTTCGTTGACTTTCAACAGCACGTATTTTTGGCTTGCTAACTATTTTGTGACTCGCTTACTACGTTGTTTGTATATGTCAGGATAACCAGCTTGTGCTTTCTAAAGTACATTTTTGAGCACTCGTACTTATCCGTGATTATGCAAGTGTTAAAACAGTTTTTCAGATGTTTCAAATGAAAAATTGAGGTGCATCCGATGCCGAAGGATGAACTCGAATGATGTCAGTCGTCAGCATGTTTTAATGGTCATTTCTTTAGAGTGGAAGGTTTGGTGTTGTGATTGCTTCGTAACA
Source organism: Angiostrongylus cantonensis (assembly GCA_009735665.1). Lineage (NCBI taxonomy): Eukaryota > Metazoa > Nematoda > Chromadorea > Rhabditida > Metastrongylidae > Angiostrongylus > Angiostrongylus cantonensis. The sequence continues at coordinate 178,704 of MQTX01000322.1, forward strand.
TAATGAGCTCATGCGTACCTTGCGAATCGACATCAAGTGCACGACACAAACATGGTGCACCATGCTGCCGTTTACTAGCATGCAGTTCATTCCTTATTTGCTTTTCTTAATTTTGTTGCTTACTGGAGTGCCCCGCATGCATTCACCTAGTGGTTTATGTGGTTTACAGAAGACGTTAGATGATTCAGAAGACAAAGGCAGATTTTATAACCTATATCTCAATTAATGTTTCGGTCAAAAATTAACATTTTTCTTGCAAATGATCACAACTTATAACTTTAATGAAGCTGAGCAAAACTCCAGACCGCAGGTGTCTGCGGTGGGCAACGAACGCGCTATTGTCCTTTACGGAGAGTAACGCGTTCACCATGCGTGTCCTTCATTTCGCTCGTCTTTCAGCTAGTTCTATCAATCTTCTGCCATCAGTGTCACTCGAAAGCGGGATTGATCTGGGGAGCCCACATTGGCAATGAACCCAGTTAAGCTGAGGCTTTAGTTATAATCACAATCTTAACCGTTTTGTTTACTGCCTACTCTTTTCCGCTGTCGGCATAAACTGGGACTTACTTAGATCACTAGTCTGCTTTCAGGAAAATGTTGGTCATTATAGCTTCGACGAGGAATATGACGGAGCTATTTAACAAGCGATAGCTACAAATGCTGAAGGTTCGAAAGTCATCAAAAGACGTCCGTATCCAGAAAAACATCATTTGTTACGCCAACGTGAAATCATGTGGACCACAGGCAACCGCCAGCGCTCTTGTTCAGCAATTGCTGAACAAGAAAAAGCGACGCTGATATCTTATTTCGCCTCTTAAGGACTGAATGGCCCAAGATCTGGACAGGCTAAGAACTCCTGGAAATCCTTCGGCGAATTCTCTTCAACACACTGGCTCATCTTTCCACGCGTTACCTGTCAGAATGCAAGATTGCTATGCAGTTGAAGATATTCAAGTCGGCATTATTTTTCAAAAGGAGTGACTTCTACGATAACGGCAACCATCGCTCAATCTGCTTGCTGTTTGTCGTCTGTGAATTCTTCACTCGAGGCATGCTAAACAGGATTGACAGTGAACTGCACGAAGGACACCCGAGTTAGCAAGCAGTGTTTTGAAAGGGATTCGGTATGACGAGCACCATCCACGCGATAACAATAATCATTGACGTATCACGAGAATACAAGTGACCATTCCGTCTCATTTTCATCGATTTAGGGAAAACTTTTTTCAGTTTAATTAGAATTCATGGAAAGCTTGGACAACCAGGGCATCTTTACGCAGTGTGTAAAGATTTTATGCTATGCTACATGCCAGCAAATGAAGTACGGACTGCCGCACACAGAATGCACTAGTTCGTTGAATGAATCAAATCAAAAATCGGATTATGTTGGATGGCGGGAATCGACTAGCATCCGTGCTGTACAAAAAGTCTCAGTCGAGTGAAGTTTCCCATACAGGCGATGCTCTCTCCACTGGATTCGTGTCGATGCGACAACGAATACTCAAATAGCAACGTCCAGCTATGGACCATCGACTCGAATCAATGTGACTCTTACGAAGGTTAACGAAGCGAAAAAATAAGCCGAAACATTGGCCGAATAAAAGCTTTTATACCTCGTGCCAGGTCATTCGTTTAGAAAATTTTCGTACAAAAATTTTCGCCGGCTTTGTAAAAATTTCGCACCTAAAAACCACCCTTCTACAACCAAATTAACGTCGACATAAAAAGAGGCGTTAGGCAAGGCCATACCATCTTGCCAAAATTGTTTACTGCCACCTTGCAGAATGTCATGAGAACAGTGGAATAGGACGACATGGGAGTAAAAATCGGTGATCGACGACTACATCGTGTTCGCTTTGCTAATAACATTGTTCTTATAAGAACAAGTATTAGTTAAGCGGAACGAATGTTTGTCGATTTTGATAAAGTTTGTGGATAAATTGGTCCTCGACTAAATGTTGTAAAAACGATGTTAATGAGGAACGGGTTAATTTCATATGCTCCATTCACGCTCAACGGAATGAATATCTCCGATTGATCCAACTGCGTCAGTCTAGGTTGTGTAGTCGACATGATGAACAACTTAACTCTGGAGTTAAGCAGGAGGAGGCGAGCCGCTTGGCGAGATTTCAGGAGCATCGAGAATGTACTGAAATAAATGGAAAACGCTCTACTCCGTGCCGACCTTTTCAACGGCACGATTCTTCCTGCTTCAAATTATGCGTCGGGAACCTGGTGACTATGTAATTAATATAAAGGATCACTTAATTATTCCTCATGCATCCGCATTCTTTATGGTCAGGATTGCATTTCTGCAAAAGCTTCTTTTGTTGAGACACTTTCAAATGAACACACAACCCCAAACATAAAACTCAGTTTTGGTTGTTTATTTTGCTGCTTGCAGTCATATTTGCTTTGAGTGAACATCTTGCTTTTGTTTCATTGCCTCGAAATAGTCGTCTATGGCATCAGGCTGTTTCATTTGAGCATGGTTGCGGGTGCCTGTTTCGTTCCGTGATCTGTGAAACAGCTGCAGCTGCGAGTATAGCTGTTTGATTTTAGTTACGAACACGTCCGCCCAACGTATAAATGGTCATCCTAGAGGACGCTTGAATCCGCATGGGGTCCACTCTACACTTACTTACGTTCATATATCGTCTCTTCTTTTCATTATACGATTGATCCGTCTATGTTTCGTTATCGATTTGTGTTCGCCTGGGTCTCGAATACAAGATAGATTTTTGAAGATTGGAACTGCGCATTCCAACCAGATATTGTGTGTGCCGGTTATATTTCAGAAGACATTGTTCAAGCGCTCTGTGAGCAGTTCGCAGCATTCATAATATGTTGAAGTATCAGCCTATTTCTTCGCTACAGAATACAGTGTTGGGAGTGCTTTTGAATCGAAAAGGTGAGCGCGTAGTTTTGGGTCCGTTGCTGAGTCACTGGCTTTTTTGAGGTGCCCGAATGTGGCCCACTCTCTGCTCCTTTTTCTGTCTAATTACTCGTTCATTATGCTCTCCATGATCATTGCATACCTAGGGTACACGTTCGAGATGGTTCTTTAATCAGAGTATCATCTAGTTTGACCTGTCCGCCATGGGTTTTTCAGGAATTGAGTCTTTTTTCGATTTATGCATAGTACGAACTTATTCCCTGACTCGTTGAGCTCATTGATCATGGTCTCTGCTTCGTTCATATTTCGTGACAAGATGATTATGTCGTTTGGCAAGCGAAGATTTGATAGAAATTTTCCACCAATACATTTGCACTTATCGTGCCAAGCCATTGATTTCGTTGTGAACTGTAGCGGCAGTAAATTGGCTGTATAATGTAGATAGAAAAGCTGTATAAATAGTTGAGTTGGCGTTTCGATAACAATCAATTAGTGTTTATATGTAGGATGAGTCCACTCTTTGGTCGACGAGCTTCAATACGATTGCATTCGTTTCGACGCTGACGCTTTTAAATAGTCGCCAGAAGTCGGGAGTAGAGGCATGTGGTATTCCCGACAAACGGCAGTATCCGGATATGGTTTAGATATGGTCCATCCAGCAAAATTCGTTTCGAAATCCTACTTGCTCATCTGTTTGTGACATTGTTTTTTATATGTCAACAGGATAATCTTCGTCAATACATTGTAAATATACAAATACATTGTTTTTATATGTCAACAGGATAATCTTCGTCAATACATTGTAAATATACAAATGCATTGTTTTTTATATGTCAACAGGTTGTAGAGTGCACTGAATAAGCATATGGGCAATAGCTATGAAAAACCCTTCGGTCACTTTTCCTGAGAACAACGATCGGCTGATTGAGCAAAACGTTTGGAAGGAGGACTGTATTTATAAGGAAGACTGAGGCTTCAGTAATACCTCATTTGTGCCAATCTAACATTACTCATTTTGCGGAGACTAATGAACATTTTCATGCGCTCAACAGTTGTAGGTTACGATGACTGGTCTTTCGCTTTCCTTTGTCTCCGTTCTCTTTCTCAAATTCACTTTCTCATCGTCATACCTTTTATAGATGAATTGGAAAAAAAATTGTATTGGTTGGTTTTCAATGAAAGTCAGTCTTAAATTGAGTTCAATCTTCCGTCGACTTTATAGATGAATTGGAAAAAAAATTGTATTGGTTGATTTTCAATGAAAGTCAGTCTTAAATTGAGTTCAATCTTCCGTCGACATGATTCAACCCCACCTGTATCACCTGTAGTCCCGTTTATCGTCGAGTGACTCGAGCAGGCGCCAGTAAATCATTCGTTTTTCCCTGTCGAATGCTAGAGTAGCCAAGTGCGTTCTGCTCGCTCTAGGGACTCGTCGAGCATAATATGTTTCTTCTCAGCTCTTCGTGAAGAATTTTGAACATCGGTCGGTGGTCTTCCTGCAGTGCGTTTAGCACCCCCAGGAATCTAGTCATTAACAGCTCTTGTCCATGGGTTACCATTCATACGCATTACGTGTCCGGCTGTCCTCTTCATAGCATCCTCGATGCACTTGAAAGCCCCCCAAGCCGCTCAATTCCTTCTGATCAGCTCTGGAGCTAAGTCGTTCATCATGTCGATTTCCCGACCTAGATAGACATAACTGGGGCATTCGGTGACATTCGTTCCGTTGAGCGTGAACGGTACATACATCGTCCAATGTTCTGTCAATCCTGTTTAGGATGACTCGACTGAAAAGTTTGTCGACGACAGACAGCAAGCAGATTGAGCGATAGCTGTCTATATTGTGTAGGTCACCTTTCTTGAACAATAACACGGTCTTGCTGGTCTTCCACTCAGCAGGTACCTTGCATTCAGACAGGTAACCTGTGAAGAGCCGAGCCAGTGTGTTTACGAGGAATAGCGGAAGATTCTTCAGATGCTCTGGTCTTATCCTGTCCGAATTTGGTGCTGTTCGATTTTTCACCAACCAAATGGCATGTCGGATTTCGGAAGGGAGAAGCGGTGGTACAACATACTCATCCTTTTTTATTTCATATTACGGAAGGTGGACGTGGCTATCGAAGAGATCTGAGTAGTATTCGTGAATGATGTTCTCCATTGCCTTTCTGAACGCTGTTATTCCGCCTGGGCGTCGGAGTGCAGTCATCCTGGTCTTGTAACTGGCGAAGCTTTGGTGGGCTTTGCGAATGCTTTTCTCAGCCTCTGCAGCTTGGTGGTAACTCAGAAAGCCACTCCTGTTCGTTTCATTCTAATCCGTGGGTCTCAATGTGAAGCTCTTCAGTCGTTCTTTTTGGTATAATCTTGGCGTTGAAATCTCCAATAATGACCTTGAAGAATGAATGGTCTTCTCTGCAAAACTTCTCCAAGTCCATATAGAAAGCTTCGACTTCTTCTTCGTCGTAATTTGATGTCGGCGCGTAAATGATGGAGATTGTCATGCTTAAGGAATCGTACTTTTTAAGTTATGTATGCTTCCAAGCTTTGAATCGCGGTGCAAAACATTATTAGGATAATTGTTGTTCATCAAATTTTTGATTATATTTGTGCTTTTGTTTGTTTTTTATGTTCATATTTGATTAAAAAGACTAGTGGTTCCCAAGGGTGCTAATTCGTACTAAAAACTCATGAGCTTACCACCACAATTCATCTTTGTTTTCTTTGCTTTTTTTTTTCTTTGAGTGATGTAGTCGCAAATTTATGCCCAGGATTGAACCTTCGTCCTTTTCGGGCGAGGTTTTTTTAAACTGATTCTTCTTGATTAAAGGATAAAGTAACAACCATTTGTTTGCTCATCAAGAAAAAACTGAACTGTTTGATCAGTGCAGTGGTTATCTTCATAAGTAATGGTCAACTTACAGGTTGACACAATTTGTCCATCAGATGATCGCTCAATCGACTTAATACGAAACATCATCACGCAGGTAAATTCAATTCATTCACGCATAAGTTCTTATTGGCATTTTTTTCTCTTTTTCTAGAAGTTTTCTTTTTGCCAGAAACAATAATAGGTACAATAATGTGTAAAAGCTGTAATATCTGATCGGACTTCTTACTCATTTACTTCTTCTGCTCTCACATTTTGCATGTGTTTGTTGTGGTTCAATCCGTGATTTGCACATTACGCAATTTTCTCATCTTTGGTAAGAGTGGTGTTTATCTATTAGAGAATGAGCTTCTTTTTCTTAAATATTGACGTTATAAATCAAGATTTTAAAGCGCTTGAATGTTTTAAGGACCCAATTAGTGTTTCTGTAGTCGTTTTTGTTCTAGTTTTTTTTTTTAAATAAGGCGCGAAAAAAATCCTAATATAGTAACAAAAGAAATGCGGTGCACTGTGGTCAGTGTGCAATCGAGGAGGGCATAGTAATATTTTCGGCAAAGTCTCACTCGTTCAATCGCTTAGATGTTTGAAATGACCTACTATTAAAGAAGTCGTTTTCTAGACAAAATATGTTGTTTTTTTTAACAAAGTTCTGTAGATTTATAATTTTCATTTCCTTCAAACAAGTCTGCTATGAACTGAGCTCTTGCGTCTCAATCGGGAAGCAATCATGTTCATCTGCCAATGCATTATGATCAATTTATGTCACTGTTCCTTCCAACGGTTTACCCCCTCATCGTGGCTAGGTGTGTTTGGATGTCGGTCGGGATGCGAAGTACAGCCGGGAGATTCATCTCCCTCCCCCCCCTCCAGTGTAGACGCACCCAAGCTGCAAAGGAGTCCGGAGCTTCCATGATGAAGCGCAGCTGAAGTTAACTAATACCAAGATCCACCACCGGCCTGGTATCAAACTATTTGCGTGTTGGCAAATGGCAAATCTCTCTGTGTGGGCGGTGACTGCCTATGGTTGTGACGATCTAAGGCAGACATTGGCTAGCCTGACCTTTGGATTCCAAGGAACTATAATAGCTAAACTAGCAAAACTCCGAAAAAGTGGAAATTATACTGGAGCCGCACAACCAGTGAAGGCAGGGCATCCAATCGCAGCTTTTTTGTACCTTGTTTAATCAGGGCTGAACATTTTTAACATGTACCGCCTCAGATACATTCTGTGGAATGCATTCATGAAGAGGCAAACTGGACAACACACAGTGCATTCCTTTTTTAGTATTTTTCTGTTGTTACACAGAGGTTTAGCCGTCCTTGCATTTAATATTTTACAAAACTCTCCTTTTTGGATGAGTAAAAATTTGCGTATGAGGTCGGGATGAGGTCATTGGTCTGAAATCTCCATGGTTTTCCTTTATTGTTTAACCTGATCTCGTAATGATCACGGTTATTGAATGAAATTGGCAGATACAGAGAACATAGAAAAGACTCAACGCTGGGCACAAAACGCTTTTAAATGCTGATAGCAGTTTGGTTGTATGGTGGACCACAGTAACATTTAGTAGATAAAACCAAAGGGATGCTAAGATATGAACAACACTCAAATCCTCAGGTGCATTTCAAACCAGTGATTTTTCCTAGGGCCCACGTGTTATTCCCAGCGATAGGGAAAGCCCTGTTTTGCTTTTTCTCAGCTAGTTTTTTTTTTTACTCAAGTAGTGTTACCAGAAATTTAGAAAATAGTAGCACACATACCCCACATACCCATTGAGCGATAGAGCAACCATTTTCCATAATATTATCACGTTCTCAACCTTGAGTTTCTTTAGTTGTCAATGAATTATCGTCTGTCGTCTAAAACTAGAAAGTTCATGAGCAATATGAAATTAAGTGTCATCTCTTGCGGTAGTGTCATACGTTGACTGTTACTTTGATTCAGGTACGTGCTCTGCATCCTAAGTCTAAACGTATTCATATTGGTGCTGATGAGGCGTTCCATATAGCAGAAGATGACAGGTGTAGAATTCGCCTTGCAAAAATGGGAGAAAAAGACAGGCTTCGTGCGGTTGAAAAATTGAAGTTGGCACATATAGCCAGGTTAACAGATTGGAAGCTTATACTTCTGTGATGATATTGTTCTGAATATTAACTTAAATTTCTTCAAGAGTAGCACAACTAGGACGAAAAGTCGGATTTAGCGAAGTGTTAGCTTGGAACGATATGTTTGATAAATCTGAGGTGGTGGATATGAAGACAGCTGGTCTTGGAGAATTAATCACGCCAGTTGTCTGGGGATACAGATTGGATGTCACTGAGAAGGGCTATTTTCCTGAACACCTATTTGAGAGGTTGTCGCAGGTTAAATATTTTCCTGCATTGTTTCTTTCAATTTGATAGTTATCGTTACGGTGTTGAACATGTTTCTTGAAAGATCGCTTCATATTTTAATGTCTTCTATGCTTGTCACTGCTTTCGAAATATTTCTGCAGAATTTTCGCTGTGTTCGATGATTGTTACTCGCATTCAGGTGTTTCCCACTATTTTCTTCGCGAGTGCGTTTAAAGGGGCCAACTCAGAGGGAGAGAACTTCATTGACATTGATCGATATTTCCAGAACCAGATGTCTTATGTAAAGCTGTATAGGGAAAATAGAAAGGTTTGTACGTAGTTTTTCTCTTTGTTTGTGTTTTTTTCTCGTTGCTGTTGCGAGGATTGTCTTCCCATCCCGCCTGTTGGGGATTTCCTTTCAAGCGGCCAATGCACCAGAACTGTTGTGGACGGCTCGCTGTTATGTGAATACCAAGTAGTTGAGACAACTCGTGTCGGATTGGTTGCTCGCCTTTGCTTGTGCTACGCGGAACTTTTCTTGATTGCTAGTCACAATGCTGGATACCTTAAACTTGGGTAATTAAACCGCTTATATGAATGTTTACACAACAACGCAGTGAGATTATAAATGTATGTACATAATACCATTGTACAATATGGAGGCGGGTGTGACGTCGTTAATGACATGTACACATGACAGCAGTAAACATGTTACTGTACTCATGCTGCTCACTAAGGGAAGGATAAGTCATAAGAAGTTGGATACAATAGAATGTACATGTGAACTTTCGAAACTGCAACGTGGTGATAACAATGTGATGAGTATATGAGTGATTAGCTAATACTGATTGTGTAAGAATGTTGCTACAATTATGAAAGAGTTAAGGTTTACATGCTCACAGTACAAGAATGTCAGTAGAGGTTGCAAGGATGATTTAGCAATAGGAATGGTTGGTTAGAGTGCCTGTGAGCGATCGTGGAATTGTAATATGTATTGGAAGTGCAAGCTACAGATTTTAGTTAACATTATTAGCGCCTAGGTGGATTGGAAGGAGCTGTGAATGAAACGATTATGCGAGCTGTAGAATAGATTACATTCAAGCCAATTGAATGATGAGCAAACATTATGGCTTGCAGCGGCGTTGTTATTAAGGCTTTAATTTAGCATAGTTCAAGAAACTGTAATAATATGTAACTCGTGTTCCAGTACGATGAAACATAGGTACGCATTGATGAGGTGATATTTAGCCAAGAGATGCACGGCCACAACAAGCCGAGATTAGTGAGGCAAGAGCATGAGTCTGTATTTAACAATATTTCCATCTAATCAAGGCAGAATGAGTTGCTGAAGAAGGAGATGAAGCTGGAGAGAGTTTGATGAAGAGGAACGACGGCGATGTCCGCGTGTCGTCAGAAGGCAAATATCCGTGCTAAAAGGCGTGGCTAGATCCGAGCGAGTGGCGTGGGTCGCAAGGTCTCACCGCTAAGCAATGCGTCGTGCCTGGTATTATTCCCGGTGGTGTCTGTTGGTTATAGTTGCCGTATTTACTGGCGTGCCCGATGATTAGGATGGGATATGAATGTAGGGCACTCAGCACCATCAAAACACAAAGAATACCGTTGCATTAGAGAGCTTTATTTTTCCATTAGATAATGTTTATTTGGTCGACTTGTCGGCACCGCCCATGTCTTTCAAAATGCGAAGTAATTATCTAACAAAACTTCTCGTTTCCTACCTCATTCTTGTGTTTTAAGACTTTAAATTATGAAAAATTACTTGAAACTATAGCTGTCAAAGGTACCTTGCCGCTGACTAAAGCGCACTTTTTGCTATGTAATTGTAGGACGGTTATATTTGTACCTGCTTCGTTTCTATGCTTTTAAATATTTGTATTGCAGGCACTAGACGGTCGTGTTGATGGTATAATACTGACGGGTTGGCAACGTTATCGGCATTATGCTCCCTTATGTGAATTACTGGCAATTTCTCTTCCGTCACTGATCACTGATCTCGTCTACTTCGATGACGTCACACGCCATCGTGATGAAGTGTGGAATTTTGTAAAGGTCCGTAGTGTTTGTTTCGTCTACGCTTTCTATGGCCTTGTGTAAAACGATTAGTCTACATTTCTTCCACAGGTTCTTTCACCATGTTTATTCACTTTTCACCACAACATTATTTTCTGTTAGAATTAGTGGGGCCACAACCTTGAAAACGCGCATTTCTGGCCGCGAAACCACGAGATCTCGATAAATTGCGTTATTGCAGTATTCGAGTCGCGCCGAACCAAAACCGTACACAAACCGTGCTATTTGACCTTCACCCCGGAAAACGCAAAATTCAGCAAGATGAAGCGTGCAAACGCGATGTTACCCCCACTGTGACACTGTGACAGCAGACTAGATAGGGTAGCGAACACGAGCCAAGTCGTTTTGTGCATCGGCGTTAAATATAATGCAGTAAAATAGTTCCACTTTTGCCTTAAGTGTAAAAAAATTTATCTAATTGACTTTGTTAGACACGTTAGACACTGTTTTAGCGCTTGCTGAAGTGCCCAACTGGTTTAGAGCCAAATCTCACTCCAGTGGTGATCGGAAATTACACCTATGTTCCTCACAAAGATGCGTTTTTAAAAAGCTGTGATTTTGAAGGGAAAGAACTATTTAAGTTGGTGAGTCGAAATCTAGCCTATGAATTTCACAACATTATATTTTCTTTATATTTCCTTTTGGAGATACTAGTAACGTTATATTACAGATCATGGAGGATTTACATGTCTTAGAGTGGAGAGTACGTCAATTCCCGCATTTGCCGCTTGATAAAGAGGCACTCATTAACGAGATCAATGCATTTTCTGAAAGAGTGAGTTGCTTAAGTGAATGTTAATTCAATATGGAATTTTTTTGAAGTTCCTTACAAATCCTTAGATCTGGGCAAACAGTTTTGTTACAATATCTTTTTACATAAAAGGGTATAACGAGACGAGAATTCTCAGTAACGAAGAGACAAAACTCAGTAGTGCTATTTTTGAAAACCTGGGTAGTTCATGGAGAACGAAGAAGGCGGTGTATTTGTTTCTTTTGACATTTTTTGCGAACCTGTATTCTTGCACTACTACTTTGTGGATTATCACAATTTCAGTGTTCTAACTTTCATTTACCACCTATTTTTGCGTGTAGTCGTGCGTTCGAAGTCCACCTTAGGCACTGGGTTTTGCTTATACCTCAGCATCCTTGTGGTTGTATCACCATTTCAAATCTGTTCTGTGATTCACCGCGTTGCTATGCGGAATTCTTTCTAGTTTTTGAATTGCATTGTGCAGGGAAATGTTTATTCTCGACCATATTCATCGGAGCTGTTATGAAGAGAGAGCTTTGGATTGGGAAGCCCAGTTGGATTTAAATGTATTAGGAAAGAGCGATTCATATGGTCTGGTAACTACTTGAGATTACGCCCTAGGAAACGCTAAGATATCTCGTGACTATAGAGGAAAATTGTTCACCTAGTTTCTATACTATATACATTGTTTTCCCTTTCCTGTGATGGGCAACCAGTAAGAGGTGATCAAATCACAGAATGCGACGCAAATTATTGGAAACTGAAAGCTTTTGCGCTAAAAGGATTCTTTCTAGCTTTGCTCTTATAACATCGCCATAGTAAACTCTTCTGAGACCGAGCAGCACGTTTTCTCAAAGGCCGCGAATTGTATCGATCGAGAAAACCGACTAATGGCACTTAGTAAGCCGATGCAAAGGACCTTATTATCCGCGAAAAGGAGGTCTCATGGCAAATTTTAATGATTTCATATTTACTGTGTATACATTCGCTGGCCCTTAATTCGTTCAAACGACGATCTAACGAAGGTGTATCAAGTGTATCAGTTTAACGAAATGGCGGGCATGAGCATCAGACTAGTCTGTTCAGGTTTTCACTTTGGTTTCTACATGAAATTTCGTAACATTATCGTGCATCAAACCATGGGAAAAAGTCTGTTAAATACGACCAATGAGATGTGCTGGCAAAGAAGCAAGGAAAGAGATTAATTCATTCGAGTAGCGCTGCAGTTCACCGGATTCGACTCAATCGGGCTTAGACCATGCCAGCTGTGGAAACGTTGGTCGAACAAAAGTTTGATAACTACCCCATACTAGGTTTTTGATCAAGAAAATGCTAATCTTTCGTGTTTCACGATCTCCGTATCCGTCTCAAGTATGTTCACTTTCCAGAGTTCTGTTCTAACGAGCTCACGCCCCATCAAAAACTTAAAGAGGTTTACGATTTCAATTCCGGAAAACATTTCGAAAACCAACTTTGATGTGGAATTCAAGAAATAAGAATGCTTTTGGGAACACACATGAAACTCACAATGTTTAACCTTTTATTTACTGCATATTATTTTTCTCGGCAGGCCGTATTTTTCTCTCATTATCAGATCATAAATTCATCCATTTATTGTTTTTCATTCATATCAGAGCGTAAAAATAATGAGTAACTAAAGAGTTAAACCTTGCAATTTTGACTGAAGCTTCCGCTTGCCTGGGGTAAATGCCGACTCGTTCTCCCAAGACCATTCCCGTTAATGTGTGATTGCTGATAGCACCATTAAGGTAAAAAAAAAAATTAGATAAGAGAAATTCAGAACAAGGGCCTCGGTGGTGCAGTGGATAACACGTAAGCCTGCGGAAGGGGTAATCACAGGTTCGTAGCTCACCTGGGGTTGCGAGTTCTGTTTGTATCTCAGCATCATTGTGTTTATTATACACACGAAACACTCTGGAGGAAACCTATTGTAAGACAGTGCACATGGTTTTCTGCTCAAGAGGCTCTGTCGAGGAGCATTCTCTTTACTATTCTTGTTCTCTCACACATATCAAGAACATTAAATGAAACTGAAATTAATTGAACCAGTAGCCGAAGCCGCACATAAAAAGTTGGAAGACTTTCGTAGATGATGGATGGGAGGAAACGAATCGAATGTGAGTTCTGAGATCCGCACAGTAGATGTGGAAAACCTGTCGTATAAGCATAAAAATATAATTGAAAGTTCCGACATTCTCTTTAGCGACTTTTACCTCCTTCTTCTAATCGTTGTCCACAATATGATGAAACTTATGGGTCGAGGAATGATACAAATGTCTTCACATGTGAAAGGCTAAATTCATAGCGACATTCGCAAAGACGCGAAGTGATGATTAGTGTTGGAACGAGCTCTCCATGTAACTGTGTAAATAGTGTATCGTTGTGCTGCTACTATAGAAAGCGTTTTTTGTACATTATGCAGTAGATACACGTTGTATTTAGGTATCAAAGGAACTAACGAAGTACTACTTTGCTGAGGACGTCAGCGAATTTCTTAATAACAAAGTCTTTGTTCTCAAGAAACCCTTTTTGTACCCAAAGAATAGCTAATGTTCCTCTCTATACGTTCATGTATTACAAACACATATCTAAAGGCATGACATGCTAGTGAATATATTTCTAATTCGCGTTTTGTTCTTAAGTTGTCTTATCATCATCGTAGATTCCGGGTTGCTCACAATGCTTCATTTTATCCCTTCAACTGCATCTATGATCGGGTAAAATTGTTAATGTTGATATACACATTGCCCATTTCTTAATTGTATTTTATGGGAATGCAAACAAGGTTTTGCATTACTTGGTAGGCCAAACTTAAAGTTGTAACGCAATTCATTAAGATAAATGTTCATGTTTCTTGTGTTATATGTAGTGAGGAATTTGGTATTAAGCCATACCAAGGTACCTTGAATTCCTACGATAGTGATATGCAAGGCTGCTTAAATGGAGTCCTCCTAAGTATGGGTATGAAAAGCGTTTCATTTTTCCATAATGTAATGGATAGATGGTGTTAAAAGGATGGACCTTTTGGTCTTCATTGCACCGTAATTTTTTTTAACCTTCAGATTCCATGAAAAAGCGTTCAGATGACACTGAGATTTTGATACATTCACAGCAATATCGATATGAAGGTATGTTCTTCAATTATTCTGTTGAAAAATAGTGAAGCTGCAATAGACTGTCGAAGTTGGTGCAACGCGATTTCGATGGAACCTTTGTATATGAGGTAGTTGTAGGCTTGACTATAAGTAATTTAACTGAGATATTGTGGAAGTAGTCCCAGTGCAGATTTTTATATACACAGAATTTCCAGGGTTCATAAGCTGGTAGAATGGTAGTATTAATCCAGAGCATTACAATCTTTAGTAGTCATTCGTCAGTTCGTGTTGATTAAGCAGAATACTATCGTAAAATGATAAGATCCTGTACAAAATCGAGGTACCAGTGAGGTGTCAAAGGGGCATAGTTTTCTATCCGTAAGAATATTGTCGGTCCCTGCATGAATCTCACCGCCAGTAGAGTTCATGCTCATCAGCGGTTTTTTCTCTTTTACCGAAGTTGCATTTACATAGAAGAGAAATGCTGCGGACAAAAGTTCTACAAGGTGGTCTCCATTTTTATTTTTTTTTTCATTTTCGTTGGCCATTCTAATTTAGCGTTGATATCTTCAAAAATGAGTTTATAGAACAACATCTCGCTGCGGATTACTTCGTCCGACTAGTTGTAAAACGGATCCAGTTTGCACTCATCACTGGTACAAGTTGACGAGTTACAGCTGATGAAACTTGCTTTCTTTTGACGCCTAAGTTGGAGACAAAGAATGGCCAAATGCGGTGATAGGATTTCGTGTCAGGTGACTAGATGGAAAATAGATGGGTTTGCGGCAAAACCAACGCCTCCGAAATTTTGTAACGAGAATTTACTTCTAAAAATAAAAAGGATTCCGTCTCGAAATCGCGTATGTTGGCCTTCTTGCTTTTCTTCTCTTGTGGGGTCGTCACATGGAATTTGATCCAATTTGAGGCCTCAAGAAAAGCGTAAGGATCGACATCTGAACAGATTGTACTGGTGATGTAGGTGCGGCACAATAAGCAGTTTCCGTGACGTGTCTTGGACGTGCTCGTTCTGTCCGTTTCCCATGACGTCCTGTGAAACTCAAGATTTGATCGCTTCTCACCGACTGTTGCACTGCCCGACACTGGATATTGCAGCGCCTGTGTGCGGAGTACTGAGGCCGTAGTTTTGGAGAACTCTTTCTCAGGTCGTCACCATTCCAGGCAATCACCGCCCTTGTGGTTAAGAGGGAGATTTGCACCATGAGACTGGTTTGATACCAGAACGGTGGTGATTCGTTGGATTCATTTGCTTCTAGCTGGGCTTCTGGTTGGAAATGTCTGGCTAAAAAAAAAAAACGAGGAGGTGGTAAATCTTTGGGAAGCCTACACCTATTGAGCACTTTATGGCTACAACCGAGGAGGTGGTGAATCTTTGGGAAGCCTACACCTATTGAGCACTTTATGGCTACAACTTTTCAAAATATCTGAGCGTTTTTAAAATTTGGTGAAACTTTGAGTTGGGATATTAACCAAGAGTTTTGCAAAGATGTAATAGATCAAGGCAGCACGTTAAACATTATGAGAACTGTTTGCTCACATGTCACTATAGGTTTCATTAAATAGGTGCTATTGGAATTTCTGGCAAAGAGTCGAACATTTCCCTAAGTCATTCGAGGTAGAAGTTGAAAGCTTGGCATGGCAACCGTCCATTGAGCCGTTTGACATCGTAGACTATAACTTTATAGTGGAAAAAAAATGCTCTCAGTGCCGATAATCCGTGAGGAATGCGCCATGCATTCAGCTTCATCATGCATCGTTAGAAGTGTTTCAATGGATGTGTGGCCTTTGCTATGGCTCGCGGTGACCTACCGATGTATCGAATCAGTGCTACTATCCCTCAGACAGATCTGCTACCAATTTACCGAACCCGGAGACATGGAAGCCCTGGTGAGCCTAGGGTGCGGGTTGGAATTGATGTGTATTTCAGGGCATCCATAATTACTGCGCTACACCGGCCGCTCTTAATGTGATACAAGATGTTAAATGGGAAGTTTTTTGTCTTCGATATATGGAAGTTCCTAAAAGTGCAATATGTAATAGAGGATGAGACGAGGAATACGTAAGTTATTTCCAAGTGTAGATTGCGAAATGGAAATGTGGAAACGAAAATTGTTTACGCTAGCAGAAGCTCTTCAATGACTATCTTATATGGGACTGTTGGTTACGGAAGCAAGTAGCGACTTTTCTGATTATGGAGATGATGTAGGGGTACAAATAGACGAAGCTAACTAAATCGACAATTAAAATTCGAACACCATAGTCAGTTTCAATTCCTGCTGTGAGTTGGAGATGTGGGAGCGGCTGAGGAGCGTTCGCTCATAGGTTTGTAAGCCTCGTAGAAGATGGGTAATTTATGTCATTGCAAAGTAACATGTTCCCAATTAGTCCTGTTAGTGCAGCAGGTGCTTCCTTCACTTTTGTGTCCAGACATTTTTTTCGGATCGTGATTAGTCTTTTAGACCAAGACGATGTCGAAGACGAACAAGTACACGCAAAATCTAGACTGCAATTTAGCCCATGGCCGCATGTGTTTAACCTCGCTAACTGTATTGTCGGCGTGTCTGTATTGGCAATGCCATTCGTATTTCAACAGGTTAGGTTTTTTATTTCTTTTCGTCATTGGGGGAATGCAGCAATCGTCTCTGTTTTAAGTGCTTATACAAAAGTTTGTATTGCTTCTTTTTGCCTGTGCTTTTCCTACTAACTGGTCACCTGCTACTTATTTCAGTGTGGGATTCTGTTAGCAGTGATAATGATTGGTGTCTGTGCTGTGCTTACGAAGCACACATGTCACTTTCTTTCAAAGGCTTCATTCACGTCCAGGTCGATCTTCAACTTTTCAAGTTGTAGGCTAATAGGAGTACCTTGAGCATGTCAAATCCACAATTTAGTAGTAAGATAACACTAGTTTCCAGTAAGCGCAGTTATGAAGCGTTGGCCTTGAAGGCTCTAGGCTCATCCGGTCGTCGTTTTGTTGAATTATGCCTGCTTTCGTTTCTGATCTCAACCATTGTTGCGTTCATGGTTGTTATAGGTAAGCTTATCCTCGTGCTTATGTTACTGAGTCGTTGTTGCTTTTTACTTTAATTTTTTCACTAAAAAAACTCTGCGATAATACTTGTATTCATAGGAGATATTGGTCCGCATATTGTAGCAGATTATTTGGAATTAGAAGCACCTACTCAGCGACTCCGCACCCTTACCATGGTTTGTTTTCTCATGCAGACCTAATCCCATAGAAACCTTCTATGGTGGAATAGAACTTATGTCGCAGACAATTCTTGCAATCAACCTTTGTACAAATTGTTTGATGGAATTCTATTATGCTGATGTAAATATTCAGCGTTTGATTACTCTAATTCGTAGGTGGTTGTACTACTACTTGTCATTTTTCCGCTAAGTCTAATCAAGGATCTAGAGACATTCTCCGTTATAAGTTCATTTGCCATCCTATTCTATGCAGTATTTCTGATCAGGATGGTGAGTTGGAGCGTTTTTCGAGCACGTAGCATTAGTAGAATGATTTTTCCGCACGAACGCGGACTGAATATGAAAATAGCAGCAAATTCTTTGCACGTGAGGGGCTTCTTTCTAAATTATTCGAACTGTTATTTTTGTAGATCCTAGAAGCTTTGCCCACATTATGGGTAGGGGAATGGAGTATCCACGTTTTTTGGTGGCGCCCAGCTGGATTCCTAACCTGGTATGCCTCTTTCTTCTTTTGCACTTCAGGTAAATTTGATATTCTATGCCGTGAAAGAAGACTAAACCTTAAGTTCATGACTGTATTGAAATTCTGTTTTCCGTTTTTTTTTTCTGAATATCCCGTCTACAAAATAGGTCATAGTTCCGTATTGCTGTATGGCTTAAATATTTCTAGCCTCTGTGATTATGTTCTGAGAAATTCGTATCAGTGCTGTCATTTGTTTGGGAAACACATTTGGATCATTTTGTTCTTACCTTTTTACGTTAATGTCTTATATCCCTCAGAAGAATTGATAAAAGAGCGAAGAGTAAAGCGTTCGGTATTGTTCAATCGGCCATACATTCGACTATTCGACAAACATCTTTATTGCTTTATACCGTTCAGTGGTGTTCTGATATAGCCAGACTTTTACTAAAAATTCTGTTGTAGTTTGCCAATCGTCTCTATGGCACTGTCATGCCAGACACAATTATTCTGCGTAATTGACTGTATCCGTGATGCATCAACACCACGAGTTGATGGTGTCGTATCCAGTGCAGTGAATTTCTGCTCTGCTTTGTAAGTACTAATGATTGTCAGAGCCGATCACTCATACCTGTTTTCAACGCAAACATAGTCACGTTCTGAATTCTTAAACCTTAAACGTCTCCTAGGTATGCAGCTGTGGGATTGTTTGGATATGTGGCCTTTTTCTCCCGAAAACTTCATGGTGACGTCCTTGTTGAGTTGGAATCATCGTTCTTCACACAGCTTTTGAAACTCGCTTTCATGTTGTCCATAGCAATCTCAATACCACTGATGCTTTTTCCAGCAAGAGTCGCGTTATTTAATTTAGTATTGCGATCAGTAAGTTTTCGTTTCATGTTTCATTCATCTTAATTTCGTACTCTTGTTGTTTCTCAGTTTCTACTTAGAAGCTTTCCATTAAAAAAAATCTTAGTCTGAATGACATTTGACTAGTGTGTCGATTATCTACCAAGATCTACTTTTTTGAATACTTGGACGGCCCGTCCTCACTGAGTGTGCGTGCGGGCCGCAGCATAATATCCACTTTTCGGAGTTTTACCTGTTTAGCCATTGTGTTTCCTTGACGTCCTGAGGTTAGACTAGTAAAATCTGCTCTAGGTCGTCACCGCCACAGGCAGTAGGCGCCCTTGTGGATCAAAAGGCACCATGCCACCATGCCACTAGTTTGATACCAGGACGGTAGTGGATCCTGGTATTGGTTCACTTTTAGCTGAATTTCCTGATGGAAATGCCGGACTACTTCTCAGCTTGGGAAGCTTTGCGGGTGAGATGAAACCCCCGGCTGTACATATCAGCACTATACCGCGGAACACTTCCCAGCCACGATGAGGAGGTAGACCGGTGGGAGTATATAACGAGATCACACGGAAAAACACTTAGTATATCACATAAGGTATAAGAAATAGTTTTCAGAGTAAATGTGAGTTGCCTGTTTCGCATGCAATGCGTTTCTCTACATTTCATGTGCTTACATTCGTGATCTTGTTGTTCAACCTAACGATTGCACTACTTATCCCAAATGGTGAGCTTTGCTTTACACATTTTCAACTGCACTCGTCTAAAGTTTTTTTTTGCGTATGGTAGGTTTCGATTGGAAAAAAAACTACACGTGGAAATCCATATCATTACAAAGTTTGAACAAGCTAATTCTAACAGTCTCAAATCGGCGCATCAGAAATGCCGAAAGTGGTTAGCCGTTATCCTTGGTCTATCAGTTGCCAATGGTAATGGCCGTTTCGATACAGATACATATGTCTTCTTCATATGAAATTAGCACTGTCTTGCTTTCATCCCGGTAAAACTCGAAATTTTTCATGGAGTTAGTGGACAATAGATAGTCGAGAAACTGTGGAAGAGACATTTCGGCGATTTCGCCTACTTTTGAGGTTTCACGTTCGATTATGAAGTAAACACAAGTGTGAAAAACTTTTGTGCACCGTTGTTTATTGAACTTACTACAGTGCCATTGAAAAACGAACGCACAAATCAGATCTTGATCTGTTAAGAAGCATTGACCACCTTCATTTTTTAAGAAATGAGGTCAACTATATGTTCACATATGGTGTAAAGTTTACTGATATTAAAGATTATTGGATAAATGTCAAATATCAGAAAACGGATCGAAGGGGCGCATGTCTCAATATGACACGTGATTGGCACATCCTAAATTATTATTTCGTTCGATTATGAAGTAAACACAAGTGTGAAAAACACGACTAAGAGGAATGTGAAACGAAGGACACGTATGGTGTGGTGGTGAGCGCGTTAGCTCACGAAAAGGTAATAGCGTGTTCGATCCCCACTGTATACACCTGCGGTCTGGAGTTTTGCAATTATCTCGGAATCACTGTGGTTATAAATGCGAAGTACAGCTACAAGCACGCCGAGATAACAGCAAAATTCGTAATATCAGGTGAGCTTCAAGCCCGCGATTACCTAGCTGTCATTTATCAATAGAAATAATCTGGAGAGCATAAATCGGCAGTGGACCCAGTTAAGCTGGAGCCGCAGTCAAAACCACAATATTTTAACTCTTTTTTGATGAGAGAAAGGCAAAGCAAGAGCCTCTGTTGGTGCAGTCGATAGCACTCGAAACTCTGGACAGGGTAATCACGGATGCGAAGCACACCTGAAGTTTCAAGTTCTGCTCATATTTTTTTTATACGACCCGTCTTTCACATCTGCTGCTTATGTCCCAGCACTTCTCCGAATTATCCGGATATATCCGATTTGTTTCCTCGCATCCATCATCCACGAAGGTCTTCCAACTTTTACGTATGGCTTCAGCTGCTTATTTAGGTTTCTCTCTTTCTCTCGGTTTTGTCAAGTTGGTTCTCGTTGGAGCCCTTGGAATAGACAGACTGAGGCGTTCCCACTTGGAAAGCATCGTGCTCGTGATGATTGGCTTCACTGCCACTGTACTACCACCCCCACCCTTCGCCACTTTCGCTCATATTTCAGCGCCCTTCTGGTTGTATTTTGCACAATACCCTGCCGTGATAAAAGGATTGGCAATAAATAGACGATAAATTATGATTTAAACATGAATGCCTCCATTGCGCAACCTCTCCTTTCGTCATTTTTCCCTACTAATCTTTTTCGTAGAACTAAAAAAAATACAAAGTAATATCGTCGTATTCCTGTTGAGGAAACGCGAGGTGCTATTATTATTCTTTATTCACAAATAAGCTGACGTTTCGGCAGACTTTGCCTTCCTCAGAGCCTGGAAAGGTCAAGTTGACAGCAATCTACTCGGCCAAACGCCTCCATAACCAAACAAAGAAAACGCTAAACCAAGATTTCAATCACAATGAACACAGCTTTGCACACTCACCGCTTTCTACAAGACTTCCACTGGGTATTTCGCGTGGAGACCAACTGCACAGAATTCACATGGAAGCGTAATGTGCCCTTCCCATTAGAATAATATGCTTGTATACTGCGCAATACCACGCGTGATAATGAGGCATTCTTCCTTGTGGTTCATTTTTGGATTTCTGGAGCTAATCCAGAACGCCTCGAGTGTTTTCGCGCCTGTGTTTTCGGCTCCTGTGCGAGGATCGTGACACGTACTTCAAAGTACTCCCGCTCATGTCTCTGGGTCCTATGCGTGCCTAGTGGGGTATTTTAATTGTGAAATCTTGGTTGTGAAATTTTTGTGTAGCTCACGAAGATTCTTTATGTACTGAGTAGGGACTTCTTGGCTACCAAGGGCTTCCATGACTGCTTCTATCTCAATTGAGTCAAAGGCCTTCTCTAAGTCGATGAAAGTGATACAGCGGTCTTTTGTACTCTCGCCTGGTTAACGTGTGAATATGGTCCATCGTACTAAATCCTTTTCGAAACATTTGTACTCTGGCGATACTTCAATGAGCCTTGTTATCGTGTTAATGCGGTCCACCGTACTAAATCCTTTTCGAAACCCTGCTTGCTCGCACGGCTGTCCTTCGTCCAGTTTTCTGTCTATCCTGTTTAGGATGACTCGATTGAAAAGTTTGTGGACGACAGACAGCATGCAGATTGGGCTATAACTGCCTATATCGTGTAGGTTGCCCTTCTTGAACAACAACACGGTCTTGCTGGTCTTCCACTGTGTAATGACCTTGCATTCAGGCGGATGACGTGTGAAGAGCCGAGCCAGTGTGTTTACGACTACTGGCGGAAGGTTCTTTAGATGTTCTGATCTTATCCTGTCCGGACCTGGTGCTGTTCGATTTTTCACCGACGAAATGGCATGTCGGATTTCGGAAGGGTCCATTGCCTTTCTGGACGCTGTTATTGCTTCCGTCCGGGAGCGGCGTGCAATCATTTTGGTCTTGTATTTGGCGAAGTTTCGGTGGGTTTTGCGAATGCTTTTCCCAGCCTCCGCAGCTTCGACCATTACTGCTGCTCTTCTCTCTTTAAGATCTTCTTTTATCGCCTGTCTCCATTGTTTCGCAAGATCGGACATTAGTTCGCGGTTGCATGTAGCTCGTGCGATTCTACGCTGGAGTATTACTCGAGAGTTTCTGGAGACAGACGTCTCTTGGTGACCTTCGAAATCTCAGCTTTCATGGCGCCAACGTGAAGATGTTGAATGAGCCGATCGTATTCCTCGTAATAAGCCCCACTTTGTGGGGTTCTGGGACTTCTGCTTTTGAATTTAGCGGCTTTTTCTCCTTTCCGCGAGAAATGAATTCTTACACGAAGGAGACGGTGGTCTGATCCCGTGTAGAATTTTGAGAAAACAGCGACATCGGTAAGGCAAAACTTTCTATTTACTATGATGTGGTCTATTTCGTTATGGTACTCTCCATTGAGAGAGTCCCACGCCTGGCGTTAAGGGTGAGGCTCCTGGAATTGCGAGTTACCATGGATGGTCTTGGTCGTCATGATAAATTCAGACAGCCGCTCACCTTGTTCGTTCCGTTCTAATCCGTGGATCCCAGTGTGAAGTTCCTCAGACGATCTTCTTGGTCCGATCTTGGCATTGAAATCTCCAATGATGACCTTGAAGAATGTATGATCGTCTCTGTGGAACTTCTCCAAGTCCATATAGAACGCTTCGACTTCTTCTTCGTTATAGTTTGATGTTGGCGCGTAAACGATGAAGATTGTCAAAGCCGGTGTTGATCCACATCTTTTTAATGGTAAACGTCCGATTCGGGTTTTAAGCTGAAACAGTTCTACTCCAGAGTGATAGACGGCATTGAATGGGTGGCGTCGTCTCGCCTAGGCCAGGCGGATGACGTCGTACCTCATCATTCTTGCTTGCATGAACAAGTCTTCTATCGATGATTCGGATGCAAATGTACGTGCATGGTAGGTACAGATCGTCACCATAGTTCTTGATCCAGGCAGCTTCCATTGGCCCTGAGATTTTAGCAGCCTCTCCGTACTCGTCCTGCCCAACGCTGCGAAAATTGGGGGCTCTTTTGGGGTCAGGGTAATGAGGCCCGTTTTTTTTACTGGGTTTAGCATTTTGATACCCACGTATAACTTGCTCGGCTCTAAACGTGAGAGCTGGTTGTACTCAGGGGTAGCTTGCCAGGCTCTCCCAGAGTGGACATGGAGCTTATTTGTTGGAGGCGACTCCTAACCGCCTCCCATATACTTCCCTGTCACTTGCAGCCTTTTGGCCGAATTAACTTATAGAATACAATCCGCATAAAGCGAGAACGCACCCACACACGCATGCATGAATACGCCTAGCAAATACAGAAAGTATCCAGGATCGACTTTCTATTAACGTACACCAGTACGCAACTTACTAGGTCAAACACTTTAACAGCACAAACAGAAAGATTAAAATCTGAGCGAGAATTACAAGATCTACGGCTTCTCGAAAAAACCCACCGCTTTTTTCATGTCTTCCACCGAAGAAGCACAGCTCAGAGTCGCATATGGCTGACTGCAGCACCCACGTCAGCGATCGATACGAAGGTAGGGGGCGAGATCACGCGTGATCTGAAGACATTCCTCCCCTGCTATTCATTGTAGGATTCTTGGCATTTATCCAAAAAGCCTCGAAGAGTTTGCGCGTTGGTGTTTTAGTATCCCGTGCGAGGATAGCGACTTTCATATCAAAATCGTCTCCGCTATGCCTTTGTATCCTATGCGTGTCTAGTGGCGTGCCTTGTCTTGCTTTTCGTTTGCCATCTAAGTGTTCTTTTATACGGATACACAAGGGTCGCCCGTTTCGCCAATATATTCGTCTCCGCAAGTACCGCAAGAGATCAGGTATATCGTGCCTGAACTCATGCAGTCACCGTCCCTGCCATAAGGGCAAATTACGCAGTTTTGTGTTTCACATAGACGGTCATACAAGCGGTTACGAACTAGCGACAAAGAGTATTCGGTGGTATTTCAATTATCGCTACCGATTTCTCTAGATCTGCCCTTCTTAAGCATCGTTTCATCGCTGCACTTATCGCTAATGAAGGGCAAGATAAACGGGACCTTGTTTTGGCCAAACATTTCCTTTTGGAGCGTCGCTCTCCCTCGAAACTTGTCTCGTGGAGTTACAATTTTGTAGCCATTGGAGACGGCTATTTGCCGAGCCATGTCGCGCGATTCTTCCCTTAGTTCCCTACTTGTGCACACAGAGGTGGCTGTTTGAAACATGTTTCTAACAAGCGCCCTCTTTGTCTGCGAATTGTGACAAGAAAGGGAGTGAACCAGGATGTTTTTGTTACTTCGTTTTCGGTACCCTTTGTCATGTAACCGCTACCTGACAAGTTAATTCGAACGTTTAAAAACGGGAGCCAGTCGTCCTTCGATTTCTCCCGGGTGAACTAGATGTACTCTGACTGCTCGTTCAATAATTCAAAGCATTTGTCCATATCCTCCTGTGTAGAAAAGACGACAAAACAATGGTCTATATATCTGCAATAGAGTAGCGGCCGGAGACCGAGAACAGGGGCTTCAACTCTAGACATAAACGCAATGGCAAGGCTTGGTGCCAGTCGCTGTCCCATTGCCAGCCCCCTTATTTGTGCACAGTATTTACCAGACTATCTGAAAATCGAGCAGTTTACAGAAAGAAAGTATGTGCCAAGTCGGCGCAGCAGAAACAGGGACTCCATCCCTTGGATCCACCTGCGTCTCAGGGAAGCAAAGGTCGCTTTTGGTCCGTGATTAACCCCCTATCCGCCACCTGGGGACGCACCACGTAGCCTCGCGGCTAACCAGTCTCTACCATTAGGGCAAATTATGCCTCATAGAAAGCGGTGAGTGTGCAAAGCTGTGTTCATTGTGATTGAAATCTTGGTTTAGCGTTTTCTTTGTTTAGTTATGGAGGCGTTTGGCTGAGTAGATTACTGTCAACTTGACCTTTCCAAGCTCTGAGGAAGGCGATGTCCGCCGAAACGTCAGCTTATCTGTGAATAAAGAATAATAATAATACCTCGCGTTTGCCCAACAAGAATGCGAAGAATTACTGAATCAATGCCGAGGTTAATAAAAGTTCGTCGTGGACGTTACAAAGTAATATGTTGTTAATTGAAACGTCTTGTAGCCTCTGAGCAACGCTTTTTATGATTGGAAAACTCTCGAAAAATATTTTAAAGTAAATCTTAGCTTTCAGAGATACTTGTCAACATGGGGCTAGCACATCCTCTGTTTGACTGGTACTGTATTAGTCAGGGAAATGTTCCTTTTCTGAAGTTCTATGGTTCTAGTATCGCAGTGCAAGAGCGTTGTGTTGCCAGCTTGTTACTATGATACAAGCAGCTTTACTGGTGGATTAGTGACAACCTTGTTGCATTTCCACCATGGTATTTCTTAATAAGCTTGTAATTCGTAGAATAGGTTTATTATTAACGTCTTCTGACTGAGAATTTCGAGTTCCTTATCAGCCTGAGCGGTGATGGAAAGACGAGCCTTTGCTATATGTGAAAGCCCAACGCCGTAGAACACTCCAGATTGGCAACGTGGAAGCGACATACCACTGAAGGGAATCGTGGTTGTTGACCCTTTTATAATAGTCATATTTTACCAACGGCAACCTAAATTTAGGTAGTTATATGAGAAAAACGAAAGTGGCCTCATTGTTGCTTATTGAGAATTTCGAGTTCCTTATCAGCCTGAGCGGTGATGGAAAGACGAGCTTTTGCTATATGTGAAAGCCCAACGCCGTAGAACACTCTCCAGATTGGCAACGTGGAAGCGACATACCACTGAAGGGAATCGTGGTTGTTGACCCTTTTATAATAGTCATATTTTACCAACGGCAACCTAAATTTAGGTAGTTATATGAGAAAAACGAAAGTGGCCTCATTGTTGCTTATCGGAACACCTGGAAAGGGAAAGAGTTTGATTCCTAGGGTACTTTCAAATTGGCTTCACATGTCCGTGTAAATTCACAAGCATTGATTTACTGCTTTTTTGCTTTATTTTTTGAGTAGAATAGAATGTACAGGAAATATTAGTGAAACAATTCGATTTGATTCATCCACGTTTATACGTTAGTAACTTACTTTTTAAGTTGAGTTTGTACTCGGATTAACTGGCTCACTGGTTGGATCGCTAGTCAACATAATTATCCCGTCAGTGCTATTCATAGCTCTTACAGACAATAACAAGGAGCATTACACTGTTCCATATGCGAAGGTACTATTATCGTTATTTTGAAGGTACTTTTACAGTATAGAATCACTAATTAAAGATATGTCTGGTCGCTGGCTGTTTTATCCTTCTAGTCAGCACTTGGGCGACATTACAAGTGGATAGGACGACAGATGTTGTTGAAAAGGCGTGTTAATTTGAATTTAATCTTAGTGAATTTGTTTACATTAAAAGGGTAAAGCTCCCGGCATTGATCAATCCCTGATGGATGCGCCATGCATTCGACTTCGTTTATCATCGTTAGAGTTGATTGAATACATATCTGACTTATCCGAATGAACTGCGGTGGCCGGCCGAAGTCAATGCTGCTATTCCCGCAGAGGGTCTGGTATCAATTTGCTGACCGTAAAGGGATGCAAGGTTTAATGAGCCTAGAACGCCAGATCGCACTAATGACCGCGTGTGCACTTCAGAGCACCTTTATTCACTGCGCTATGCACACTGTTTCTACTACAATTGGTATTGTGTAAAATAGGTTGTACAAGGTTTTCAGATGCAACACTATCTACCTCTCTTGATCTTTCTGTACATATTTCCCGATTTTTTTCGTTCAGCCCATGCCAAAAGACGGCGCTATCGATAAACCAGCTTTAAGAAACCTACAGAAGTTAGAGGAGAAGGTTTTGGATGCAAACTTGAATATTTCGGCGGTATGTTGTGAAAATCCGATTGCCATCTCTATATCTGTGTGTTTATGACAGGCATACTTGTAAACATTTTCAGAAACTGGACAATATTGCTGGTCTGGCTGCCATAGGAAAAGATAGGGAAGCAGCAAGTTTACTAGCGGAAATGAAGCAACAACGGAAAGAACAAAAGGATCTCATAAAAAAGCAGGAGAAGATTGTGCAAGAGTTGTCCAAATATGCTGAAATGCATGATAAAGGTAAACGAAAAGCAGCAGTTGGGATATGCTTGAAATTATCACATGAATATATATTGAATATGGGAGCGCGTGTAGCGCAGTGGTCGGATGGGCCCTGCAATACACAACGGATCGACCCTCGAGTCCCAGGCACACCAAGCCTTCCATCCCTCTGGGGTCCGCAAATTGGTACCAACCTTGTCTGGGACGGTAGCAGTACTGGCTCCATACATGGGCGGGCCACCGCGAGTCATTGTAAAGTCCACTGATATTTAATGAAGTCAAATGCATGGCGCGTCCCTCAAGGATTGATCAACGCCGAGAGCTTTTATTTCTTATGTTGAATATTATGGTTTCATTTAAACTAATTTGTTGCTTTGTTTTGACTTTATAATGTTTAGATCCTTTTATTCCCTATGTATTCTTTCTTTGATGAGCTGATACGAGGTTGATAACATTCTTTATTTTCTGCTAACGTTTCGACGGTATCGTCTTCATCAGAGCCAATGATCTGAGTCTATGGTCCACAATTGTTCGTCTTCTCGAGGTGACGTCTTCGTCGCACATCAAATCCGGTCTTCTTCAAATTAGAGAGAGATGCTCCAGTGAGGAAAACGGCTCGACGCGAGACGAAAACGCCACCTCGAGAACACGAATAACTGTGGACCATCGACACAGATCATAGGTTCTGACGAAGACGATACCGTCGAAACGTTAGCCGGAAATAAAGAATGTTATCAACCTCGTATCAGCTCATCAAAGAAAGAATACATATTGATTAGTCATACCGAGGATAAAGGAAAGTCGGTTTTGAAATACCTAATATTCTAACTTTTCTTTATAGAGTCGGAAGGAGAAGGGGTAAAGTCGAATAAGGTGAAACGCGATGATGACACGACTGAAAAGAACCAAGCGGTGGAGACTAAGGAAAATTCAGTTGACAACGAGCACGGCGAAAACGTTGTTGAACAGAAAACTGCGACTCCATCTACTACATCAGTTATAAAAGAACGAAAAATGGAGAACGAGGTTGTTGATTTACCACCGAACGCTAATCATTCTCAGCCTGATCCGTCGCCGAAACGAATAGTGGGTGAGAATGGGTGCTAACGTTTCGACGGTATCGTCTTCATCAGAGCCAATGATCCGAGTCTATGGTCCACAATTGTTCGTCTTCTCGAGGTGATGTCTTCGTCGCACATCAAATCCGGTCTTCTTCAAATTAGAGAGAGATGCTCCAGTGAGGAAAACGGCTCGACGCGAGACGAAAACGCCACCTCGAGAACACGAATAACTGTGGACCATCGACACAGATCATAGGTTCTGACGAAGACGATACCGTCGAAACGTTAGCCGGAAATAAAGAATGTTATCAACCTCGTATCAGCTCATCAAAGAAAGAATACATATTGATTAGTCATACCGAGGATAAAGGAAAGTCGGTTTTGAAATACCTAATATTCTAACTTTTCTTTATAGAGTCGGAAGGAGAAGGGGTAAAGTCGAATAAGGTGAAACGCGATGATGACACGACTGAAAAGAACCAAGCGGTGGAGACTAAGGAAAATTCAGTTGACAACGAGCACGGCGAAAACGTTGTTGAACAGAAAACTGCGACTCCATCTACTACATCAGTTATAAAAGAACGAAAAATGGAGAACGAGGTTGTTGATTTACCACCGAACGCTAATCATTCTCAGCCTGATCCGTCGCCGAAACGAATAGTGGGTGAGAATGGGGAAGTTTAGTTTTGATTGTGAAGGATGTGAAGTCATTTACGTCGTTGTTTCTATTTTATTAAGTTCTTTAACATTATGAAGAAGCATCTCACTTGAAGTGCAGCAGTGATTTCTTTTTGCACTTTGTTGTCATTGCATGAAGTATGCAAAAGATATCCCTGAAGAAGTTGTCATTATCTGGAATTGTCTACGTTCTCATAATTTCCTGTTAAGATCTTGTGCTGTTGATGTACGACAATGATTTGTTGGTAGTTCATCGAGATTTTCGTTAAGGTTCTTGTCTGGTGATCTTTACAACGGGTTTTTTGTTCATATTTTTCGAAATACTACTACTCTACAAGAAATGAGGTGATTTCCTTGCATGGCAACAATGAAAAATGAGAAGAAATCGATCAGAAGTTGTGCTTATTACTCATCTAGTTAGCCCCATGGCAACAACTCCGGTGTTCTTTTTTCTGACAATACTATTTCGTCGTATAGTAATATTTGAATAAACTGTCGCGAAGTACATGTATCCATTTACCTGTAAATGGATACATGTTCATTATAAAAATGTTCACAACTGCAACCACATGTATACCGAGATATGACAACTCAGCCTCAGGTGGGCTTCGAACTCGCGGTTACTCTTATCCGAGCTCAAGTGCTATCCACCATACAAGCCGATCCCCTTACTTTGCCTTTATCTTAGCCATTTTTTTCACTCTCAGTGCTAGCAGCAATCGTCCACCAACGGAAATGATCTGGAGAGCAAAAGTTGCCATTGGACCCGACCCATTTAGGTTCGAGCATCCTCGTGGTTGTATCTCACAAGGTAAACTGCCATGAGAAAAGAACAGGCACTAAATAAAAGATAGAACTTCGTGGTTTCAACTGTAACTTTATCTCAGTTGGGTTCGGTACGCATTTGTGCTCCCGACGCCATTTCCGCTGATCGATACAGCAAAAACATGGCTTTTAAAAAGCAAAGTTAGGACTTCGGGTGGTGTTATGGATATCACGTGGGGCCCGGAAAGAACACACGGGTTCGAAACCCACCTTCAGGTGTTCAGGTGTTATGAGTTTTCCCCATAAATCAGCATCTTTGTAGCTGTACTTCACACCATATTTTGCTATCAGAAAAACAGACAGCAAATGAGAAGTTAAACGATTATGTCCAGAAAGTGAAACGCACTGAAGAAAGCGAAGGCGCCGAAAAGTTGGCCACAACAAAGATCTGCTAACAACCTCGCGTAAGCCCATGAATACAAGAACTTTTTGCTCATTAGTACGCAGATTAACACTTAGTGTTTGACATGTGTTGATTTCCACCTACACGATAAAGAAGTAACCGTCGTTTTCAATTTTAAACCAACATATTTCAGCTCGGAGTGAACTTAATTATCTGAGGTAATTATTATTAGGACCTACTGATCTTTGCCAGTAGCGTACAAAGTCCTTCCTATTAAGATAGGACCTTGACCTTCTATGAACCTAGAAATCATATTTCTATCACTTTTTTCCTTCGAGGCTCGTATTTCGAAGCTGAAAGCAATTGAACAAGCGGATGTCTGCTCCACTAGAACACGTTACCGTCTCAAATGTGTTGTTGACATCCATGGTTACGGGGGTTTCCCTCGAATTTATGTAAAAATTTACATGTTTTTTCCTTGGAAGTTTTAATTTTAAACAACTATGAAAGAAGAATAACAATTTTCGCAAACCACGCTTCCTCTAAAATTAATCCAGCAAAGTCTCTTCCATAAGTCAATGATGTTTGCAACTCCTCAAGTATTCGAGTTAACAAAAAATTATCAGCGGTTAGAGAAAAACCAGCTTCGGATCCTAAACAGTTGATGAGAACTGATCCGGAAAGAAATGGAAAATCGAAGATGTGAAAGGGTACGGTTCCACTTCGTGCGAAGGCAGTTGCGAAATCTGCAGAGGGAGGGTGAAGGGGCATAAGGGAGCGTCGCCGCGCCTTCGCTTATCCAAATGGCGCGAGTATTTGGGAACATCTGTTCCACTTTCATTTTGATCACAAAGTAAAAATGAGTGTTCGTTGATTTTCGTCTCGTCTCCTTGCCATCTTTAAAATCTTAAAAACGATTTACTAGCACATTTTAGTAAATGCACAGTGAAACCGTTCTTTTTAACGTCTCGCATTGCCGGGTTTTTGTTCAGATTTACATTTTCAGCTGATTTCAACGTCAAATTCTTTCAGGAACTATGCCAATTATCTAGTGGAATCAATATTGGCTTACATTTAATATAATGGATATAAATCCTCTAGCGGAGCAGTGGAAAAAACGAGGTTTGTGAAGGGTTTTGTTTCAAACATATAATAGTCGTTGTAGTTCGCCAGTTCGGTTCCAGGGCTTCTTCTACACGATCATCAAAAGGAAGGTGTCGAAGAGATGTATGGGTGGTATAAAGCTGGTCATGGAGGAATTAATGGCGATGAGATGGGCTTGGGCAAAACCTGTCAAGTAGGCAACTGCTTGCTTTGCGTTGATTCTCATTTGTTTTGTTTGGTGGGAATGGACCACTCTAAAATTAGTCAGCGCTAGGGACCCTCTTTGTTTGTTTTTAGCTTCAAGTCTTGTGTTAATTCCATCATCAATAATGTGAAAGTTCACAGGTATTTATCGCCGACATTTTTCTGGAATTTAATAAGTTTATTTTTGCAAGCACAGTGAGCAAGAAGCTCGTATACTTCTTTTTAGTGGTCTCTGCCAGTATAACTGAATTTCAGGCGGTCGTTGTGATGATGAGACTGATGAAAGAGGTTGGTGGACCATTCCTTGTCGTGTGTCCGTTATCTGTATGTGGCCATTGGGTGTCAGAGATCCAAAGGTACTTTTTCTTTCGTCACATGAGAACGTTAGTTAGTTCAGTAGATTTTTTTTCTTTGCTATCTTTCATCATCTTTAATTCAGGTTCTCATGTGACGAACTTGACCCAGTTGGCTACTTTGGTTATGGTGAGCAACGAGCGAATGTACTCAAAAACTTGGGAAAGTTGAAGAGGAATACGGTGTTTATTATTCCGTATCATGTAAGAATGATTTGGTGAACCACCTTTTCAGATGTATTTCGTCTTCATTCCGGGTTTTCTGTGTTTTTAAATTAACATTACTTCAGCTGTTCCGTAATGAATCGGCGGTAGTCACTAATCTACAGGTGGAGTCTCGTCTGAAGTTCGATGTCGTCGTTGTGGATGAAGCACATGCGATTAAAAACCAGAACTCCCTATTATCTGAGAATTTGAAGCCTGTAGGTTGTTTTTCTGGTTGTTTTTGCTTTGTTTATACATCACTCTATTAGTGCTCAAAGTTTGGCACTTTGTCCATTTCTGTAATCTATAGATGTTTTATGAGCGCGTGTAGCGTAGTGGTGGGAGGCGCTCTGTAATACTCATGAGATCGATCTCAACGCCCCATGTCCATCGAGTCCTCCATACCCTCGGGGTCGGTAAATTAGTACCAGACTTGTCTAGGAGGATAACAGAACTGCCCCGATACATCGGTAGGGCACCGGGAGTCGCTGTAAAGACTAGATATGCATTCAGTCACCTCCAGTGATGCTTAATGAAGTCGAGTACATGGCGCATCCCTAAAGGATTGATTAACGACGGGAGCTTCATCCTTTTATAAATGTTTTGTGCACCAGGGTTTATTATCAGGATTTTTTAATGAAAAATGGAGCCCATAGAAGTTCTTTTCCCTTTTCAGTATAGATCGCATGCATGGTTTCTGCTGATGACAGGAACACCGATTCAAAATAACTTGCATGAATTGTATACGTTGCTTACATTCGTTGATTCCGTAAGTGCATGCTTTTTAATTTCCTCACGTTCTACACTTTTTGTGAGGGAATTCGTCACTTTTGAGTTTGTTGGTTTCCCCTTTGTTATGGATGCCAATGGCTAGTTTTTACTTCAGAACAAATTTTGCGATACGATTCTAAGCAGAGATAGCTTTGTTTCAAAGTACAAGAAAACTGAGAATATCGATCGTCTAAAGGAAATTCTTTCAACATATATGATTCGTCGCACAAAAGATGCGGTTTGCAAAAATTTGCCGTCATGTGACCAGGTATGAACTAATCATCGGTATTCTTAGTGTTAAATGTTTATTTTTGTTTCGTTTTTTTTGTTTTTTTAAAAATTATGTGTACCCTAGGTGATTATTTATCACAATCTCACTGAACTGCAAAAGAAGCTGTATCTGGACATTATATCAAAAGACTATGGTAGGTTCTAATAGGTGTAGAAAATTTGGAAATTTGCGAAATAACTACACCTGTATATTTGACTCGTCTTCACTGGTTGGGCGGGTTAGATGGAGGTTCGCCACCACCATGCGACTAGTTTGATACCAGGACTGTGGTGGATCTTGGTATTGATTTACTCTTAGCTGGGTTAACGGGTGGAAACTTTGGATTCCTTCTCAGCTTAGGGCCTCCCATTTGGGGAGATGAACCCCACCCCTCTCCTCTGTACATCGCAACTCGACAGTCGAACAATTTTCAGCTACCATGAGGTGGTAAACCATTGAGTGGGCCACATTACTATACTGTTATAAAGATGATGTCATTTTAAAGTTTTTTTTTCCATAGTTGAAATGTCTCCATTCATTATTTGGACATATTTTTGCCCTTTTGAGATAAACTAATTTCGGCGACTGGTGGTAAAAACCATTCATTAATTAACCTACATATGCAGCTGCGGAAATGTGTCGGCACGTGGAAGACTGTTTAATTCTTTTCTCCTTTTTGTCTCCACCAGAAAAAACTGGTCTCAGTGGTTTTTAAAAGAATTTCCGATACGACAGCGTTGGGAGTGAAAACTGCAGACTGATGGCGAAAATGTCCGGATATGTGTAAAAACGACGCTGACACAGTTTGATGAAATGTGTACTAAAACGACTGTTTACGATTGACCGAAAAGAAAAGATAGCGGACCATCACAAGAGTTACTTCAATGTAGTTAGTTGAAGTTCTTTCTCGTAAAATGCGAAGGGTGAGCTCGCGAAACAAGTGTTTTCATCAGCACAAGCTGCGTTTGAATCTCCATTTTCTTGAATAATCAACATTCCGAGTGAATCGTCTGAAATGGAGAAGGTTGGAATGAGATATAGTGGTAAGTAAGATTTGATTTTTGTTTTTTGATAACTGACGATATTTTTCAATGACTATTGCAGTTGTTGAGTTGAGGACTTGATAATTTCATAGAAGAGGTTTTGCGTTATCGCTTTAGCTATATGGATTCCTCAGAGATTTAAAATCCTTAGTGATCGCCTTTCTTAAATTTCTGGAGAACCTGATCACTAAGCAGAATGGGAGCGTAGTCATCATCCTTGCCTTGCAAGATCAGTTTCTCGTCCTCATTCTTCGATATGGATAGAATCAGTTGAAGCCAAATACATAATTGGTTTTAACAATAGCCGATAGACGGAGACAATTGGCGGTTGAGTTCCATGCAATGTTAAGCACACAAGAAAATGATAAGGACTCTGCGGGAAGAATTCTTCACGAAAAGCCAAAATAAAGAGTGTAGATGTCTTCACGCTTATGACGTGTATCATCAGTTAGTGTTGCATAGATGGGATGATATTCCTTCTCGCCATGGCGTCGTAATCTTCGAGCAGACGTTGCTATTGTTTTGGCTGATAATTTTAAGGTGGCAAATCTACGAGCCTACTAGACTGTCACCGAACTACGATGATTAGGAAAGAACTTACTCAAAAAGTGATCATCTCGTGTAGATAATCCTTCTTATGAGGAAGTTCTTATATTCCTTCAATTCATTATTTCCGTCTTGTTTCCTGTGCCAAAAGAACTTATCTAGTGTACTGTAATTTTACTTGAAGCGTGAAGGTTATTGATTTCAATAATACGTCGAAGGTACCCGAAAAGAGTTTCACCTTACATCCTTAAACACGTCTCGGCTCTTTTTCAAGAATAAAATGCTGACAATGCGGAGCTCGGAAATCGTAATTTTTATAGCTTTTTGAGGATCATATTCATGATTTCATCCAACAATATGATATCGTCAAACGTATCGGTGGTGTTTGCAACAGCCACGCCTGCTTCAAATTTTCGAAAAAAAAAAGTGGAATTTCGTCCTTACTTTTCTTACATTGATTTCAAACAAATTTAAAGTCAAGCCATCTTGGAAAAGGTTTTGATACCCCTGGAACTATAGAGCAAGATATTTCTTTAAATGACCCATTTATCGAGAGAAATTTCGGCAGCTGTTTACTTGTATGTGAAGAACGGCTGCTTATGTTGAAACAAAGCGAACCATCGTTCAGTATTCTACACAGGCACTGAGTAGTACACTCCAAGTTTCATTTGAAAGTTTTCGCCGAAGAAAAAAGTGTTAGGATATCTAATTACAGGTACTGGATCGCTTACTTCTTTATCTCAAAGCAAACAACCATCGCTGTTTGATTTTCACTCAATTCAGAATACTTTTAGATAATCGTCAAACGTATCGGTGGTGTTTGCAACAGCCACGCTTGCTTCAAATTTTCGAAAAAAAAAGAAGTGGAATTTCGTCCTTACTTTTCTTACATTGATTTCAAACAAATTTAAAGTCAAGCCATCTTGGAAAAGGTTTTGATACCCCTGGAACTATAGAGCAAGATATTTCTTTAAATGACCCATTTATCGAGAGAAATTTCGGCAGCTGTTTACTTGTATGTGAAGAACGGCTGCTTATGTTGAAACAAAGCGAACCATCGTTCAGTATTCTACACAGGCACTGAGTAGTACACTCCAAGTTTCATTTGAAAGTTTTCGCCGAAGAAAAAAGTGTTAGGATATCTAATTACAGGTACTGGATCGCTTACTTCTTTATCTCAAAGCAAACAACCATCGCTGTTTGATTTTCACTCAATTCAGAATACTTTTAGATATTTTGGAGGACTTCATGAATTTCAGAGGTACTCCGAAGTTTTCTCATTGTTAACGTGTGTAATAGTCCGTGATACCTGTTTGCAAGTTATTTTACAGGTTATAACTATGAGCGTATCGATGGAAGCATTCGTGCAGAGGAACGCTACGCAGCTATAAATAATTTCCAGACATATGCAACTAAAGAACAAATAGGTAGAAGTGAAGGAATTGCATTTCAGAACTTTGCTGTTTTCCTAGCTCATCTTGCAAAAGCTTAGCCTCTATTTAGCTTTAAGAGATCGTAGTCAGGTGATAGAGTTGGAGCTTAGGTACGGTGTTACTGGTTAAGTACAGTAATAGGGTAGGATTACAACAGTAGTTTTGAATCTGGCCACTGGCTGTGCCAGCGTTCTGGCGAACTTCTGTTCAGTTTCATCGTAACAGATTGCAACATGTTTAACTCAGAATGGGCGATATTGCTCGTTGCGTAACCGTTGAATTTGAGACTCAGAGAGTTTGACATTCTGCGGGAAGAGCTTTTTTGTATCGCTCTAGAAGTGTATATAGTTCTTTCAAGGTTTTATTTTTAATTTTGTTTGAGGTCAGAAAGAAGTCCAATTTTCAAAAAATTTTCACTCTATCTGGAAGTATTAAGGGTACACAGGGTAACACATAGGGGGGTGTAGTGTTCTGTGGAAAAATCCTGTTCCTTCAAATTGGAGTGCAAGTCTCATTGAAGGAAAAAATCCGGAAGACAACGTTTTGAAAATCAGATTTGTTTTTGGTAGAGTATGAAAACTTTTGTCTTGTTGGTAAGGGTATATACAATGTGACAGTTCTTTTTTTCAAATATTGGGGATTTTCATTTGAATCAGTGAAGTTCTCTGGGAACTGCGATATTTTTTTTTGCATTTCAAAGGCGTAATTACGACTGCTCATGGATTGAAATCAGTTCATACCCTCGCTACGCATCTATTTCCGAAATTAAGCTTGAAAAATGTGACGTATTCGCTAAGTAAATGGGAATCTAGCATTAATAGATGCGAGTCCTTTCTAGTGTCTGTTTCGCAGTGGTAATGATCAGAAAGGCTAGGTGCACATCGAAATGCTCTTGTAAATTCTGCATATTTCGTAGAATGTGCTCAAAAGGGACGAGTAATGGTTATAAACTCTTCAGGGCCATGGTGTTTCCTTCTGACTACAGGAAGTGGTGGTGTTGGCCTGAATCTCACTGGTGCTGATACAGTCGTTTTCTTGGATGCCGACTGGAATCCACAGAATGACATTCAGGCGATGGCTCGTTGTCACCGTATTGGACAGAATAGGTTCGAAATCTAATGTTTCACGTCTTAATCCATTTAGTTTTCCGGAACTCGGTCTTCGTACTCTTGGTTAGACTCACTTTTTTAAAATTTTAACTCTAGATCTGTCCGAGTGATTCGCCTTATTGGTCGTTACACTATTGAACAGCACATGCATGCTCGTATTCGGGACAAACTCAAATTTACTGACATGGTTATGGGGAATGGAGGTGAACTATGTTTAACGTGTTTAAATACTGTAGGTGTTAAGCCAGGAATTTTCATAGCACTGACAAATCCATCTGAACTAGTTTGTTGATATCGTGATAAGGTGTTGTTGTCAGGCCACGACTATTTCTTAAAGGATCACATTGGAAATCTAGTTAGTGTGTATTTCAGAAATGAAGCTAGCGGCTTTTGACATGTTGGCTATGATCAAACAAAGTTTGGCAACGTTGAAGGAACAGAAGAACACAAAGTACCAATTGGTTCGTGGGTTAATGAACTAGGAGTTCTTTTTCAGGGCTCTACATTTCTTCAAAGATTATATTTAATGACTCTTTTTCTCTTCTAGATTAGTTGGTTACGGTGTGTATTGTTGCTTTATTTGTTTGTTTAAGGTACATATCACGTCGCACTTACTTGTGAAATAACTTGCTTAATTGGTTACTTGGATGGCCCGTCCTCACTGATTGTGTGGGTCCCAGCACAACCTCCATTGTTTCGGAGATTTGCTGGTTAAGCCATTGTAGTTCCCGAGAGTCCCGAGGCCAGCCTGGCCAAAGTCTGCCCTAGGTATTCACCATCACATGCAGTCACAGCCCTTGTTGATTAGAGGGAGATTTGCCACCATGCAACTTTGATACCAGGACGGTAGTGGATCCTGGTATTGGTTTACGTTTAGCTAAACTTTCTGATGGGAATGCCGGACTTCTTCTCAGCTTGGTAGGCCCTGCTGGAGGGATGAATCCCTTGCTGTATATCGCAGCCCGACACTCTGGAACACCTCCCACTCACAAGTGGTAAATTATTGGTAAGACTTGTGAAATAAGGAAACAGGGGCTTTAAAAAACGTGATTTCTTATCTTATGGTTAGGAAGTTATGAAGAAAACTTCACTTTGAAACATAGTTGATAATACAAGTGTGAAGATGGTCTGCTGCTAATTTAATGGTTGTAGACAGACGAGGAGCTTGAAACTGTTATTGGAAAGACTGACGAATGCGGAGAATGGTTGCCTATAATAAATAACAAAGAGAACCAGGTTGTCAGGATTTACTAAATAGATCTGCTTTTTTAAAATTCCACTAGTAAGTGTTAAATTTCTTGTTTATATGAAATTACTGAAGTGTTTTCTCCTAGAGGATTCACTAGTTTGTTTGGAGACTTCTGTAATACAGAAGCATATGTCATCATTGTAATCAGTCGTAAGCTTTAGATACCAGCAGAACTACGACTGGATCCTGATGAAGTGGACAAGATGGATACAGATTGCAGTGATTATCGTGTGTTCGAAGGACATAGCTACCGGGTTTCAGCCAAAGATGAGGCAGCTTTTGAAGAATTGCGTCATCTGCAATTAAGCAAAAAGGTTCGCTACGCAAAGCGTTCTTGTCCACAACGTAAGTTAATGATGGTTTCCATTTAAAGGGTGGTTTACAACGAAATAGCGTTGTTTAGGCAGAGATGACGAGAATCAAATGGAAGGTGAGGAAACTGCTGCCGGATTAAGGGTGCGTTTCTTTTGGGAAATTTAAAAGCTATAAGGTTATGTTGGAATTCTGGGGTGCAGTCCAAACAACCCGCTGCCTTATTGTATGGATCTCCGTAGAAAATCGTAGTGGGATCGTGGAAGTTTTTACAGTTACGGTATTAATGTAGAATGAAATTGTCCTCATTCTGTTCGAACACTTTTACTCAAGACTATTTGTTTACTTCACTTATCAGCAGTCTCGCTTTGATTTCGTTGTAATGTGAGTCGTTTCACATTGTAGGAGATCCAGCATGCTCGAATGGTGGCTGCAGAGAAACGCAAGTTAGCCGTTCAAGAAAAGAAAGCAGCACTATGGTCTGCGAATAGTAAGCGCCATAAGTTATTCCGTGCTTTGTCTCATTCCAACGCATAAGATTGTCAAACGGTGTAAGGCTCAAATTTTTACCAGGATGCTTTTCTTCAGACCTTCGGCGGCTGCATGTGACAAGTAGTGGGCGCGTCCCGGTTTAAGCTGGTCGACATTGGCGAAGTGTTTGCTATTATGAAAGTTTTCAGTTACCCAGATAATTGAAAATCGTAGGAGGAAAAATGAAGACTGTTTTCAAGTCTTAGAATTTCACGTGATTTAATGTGTCCATTTGTTCCCGAACTTTCAAAAGCACCCGATCCCTGCTTTGCTGTGGAAATCGCAAACTAAAGATTATGCCAACCGCTTCTGTCCTACATAAGCAATCATCCGGCGAAATTGATTTTCATGGATACTCGTGTGCATATGCTCGTCACATGGCCAAACGACAGTTCTCAATGGATCATATCTTGCCGGTATCACCAACAGTATATCTTGGGTGGTATCACCTGTATCACCTGTAGTCCCGTTGATCGTCGAGTGACTCGAGCGGGCGCCAATAAATCCTCCATTCTTCCCTATCGCGTGCAAGAGTAGCCCAATGGGTTCTCCTCGCTTTAGGGACTCGGCGAGCATCATATCTTTCTTCTAGGCTTTTCGTGAAGAACTGCGACCATCAGGTCGGTGGTCTTCCTGCAGTACGTTTGACATCCAGAGGAATCCAGCCACTAACACCCCTTGTCCATCGGTTATCATTCATAAGCATTACGTGTCCGGCACACCTTATCTTCGACTGTTTGGCGTTCGTTGACATAGGTCGGAGCTTTGGATCCCATTCCTTACTTGTGTGAAACGGGAATTCTCAGCTTAGGGCCTCCCATTTGGGGAGATGAACCCCACCCCTCTCCTCTGTACATCGCAACTCGACAGTCGAACAATTTTCAGCTACCATGAGGTGGTAAACCATTGAGTGGGCCACATTACTATACTGTTATAAAGATGATGTCATTTTAAAGTTTTTTTTTCCATAGTTGAAATGTCTCCATTCATTATTTGGACATATTTTTGCCCTTTTGAGATAAACTAATTTCGGCGACTGGTGGTAAAAACCATTCATTAATTAACCTACATATGCAGCTGCGGAAATGTGTCGCACACCCATACTTGTTTGCAGGTGTGTTTGCTTCTTTTTTCCAGCGAAGGTAGCTCTTCTATTGACGATATTCTTTGTTCTCTAACCATTAGCTGAAATGTTACTGGTTGAGTTACTTAAACATAAAAAGATTTGATGCTTTTTTTTGGTATTTCCTTATAGTATTTTATTTAGGCATAGAACCCGAACCCTTTGTAGAAGGAGAACACATTGTTGAAGCTAGTGGCAAGTTTCAGGTGTGTTAATCTATGTAATATCTTTGAAGCTCTATCTCAATATGAATTATCATAGCAGAAGTACTTCGCCGTTGTTTTAGAATAGAAAAATGTTGGAATTGTTAAGGTGGTCCACAGTATGAAATAGATCTGACAACAGTGATATGCGTATACGGTTGGCCATTCAAGACTTCGCATGCCTAGATTAGACAGTAAAACCTTAAATGCGTAGATGGGCATAATCGTATTACTTGAGGGCGAGTATTGAATTAGAGGTGCCTTTCACCATTAGTTTGAGATGCTCTACAATGAGGCCACCGCAAGTCATTGCATAGGCGAGGCATGCATTCAATCGCCTGCCTTGCTTGGTGAAGATGAATATTTGGCGCATCGGTAAGGAACTAATTAATGCCGAACGCTTTGTAATTT
>MQTX01000323.1:3385-15973 GCA_009735665.1 Angiostrongylus cantonensis
GCTTCGAAACCGACTTTCCTTGAACCTCGGTGTGCTTAATCAATACGTATTCTTTCTTTGATGAGCTTACACGAGGTTGATAATAATATTTATTATCGGCTAACGTTTCGACGTCTTCGTCTTCATCAGAGCCGATGATCCGAGTCGATGGTCCACGCTTTTCTTTCGTCTCGATGTGGCGGCTTCGCCTTCGTGTCGAGTCAGGTCTTCTTCAGCTGTCCGTCTCCTCGAATGAGGCACACTCATTCAGTGGTGCCCTTTTATACACGATGCTGATGGTGGATATAATGATAATGTCCGTTGATAACTATTTGTTTTTCTTCCGGACATATATCATCGTGCACATCGTGCAGAAGTCGGTGTTATCATTAGCTAGCACAAAGCGTGTTAATGCTTCGAAACCGACTTTCCTTGAACCTCGGTGTGCTTAATCAATACGTATTCTTTCTTTTTAATTTTTTTTCAAAATTTTTTTTAAAAATTTTTCGAAGCACTACGAAAATTTTGTATTTCTCCAAAAACGGTATATGAGGGTGGCCAGAATCGTCAGGGCTAAAGTCGACGAACCGCCAACCGCGATCGAGTCCGTCGATCTCCTTCATCTAGGCATCGTTCAGCAGTAAGCCGAACTGAGCCGTGCTCTTTTTGATTCGTACACAGCTTGTTCTGTTAATAACTTAACTTATATCAGTACAAACCTTAAATAAAACAAGTTAGAAATCTGTTGGAAACGTAAAAGCTGCTAGTCATTGAAATCTGCGATGAAACTAGAATGGTATCAGTTTCTGAACGCATTGATGGTGAGCTGCTTTACCAATGAGATTTACTCTTATTCAGTACAACTTTCAAATTAAGTTCGAGTTGCTGAACGAACAGTCAGAGTATATTAAATTAAATCGAGAGAAACCACGAGAAAACTGGCTTCCATTTCTGAACGTGCAAATTAACCTATCAGAAAACGGCTACGTTACGAAATGGTACAAAAAGCCAAGTAGTAAAAACATCCTGGCTCATTACCTCTCCTCTCGCCTCCATCACAAGAAAAGGGCGCTTGTGAGAAACATGTTTCGAACAGCTACCAACGTGTGCACAGGAAGGGAGCAGAGAGAGGAGTCGTGGAACTTGGACCGGCAAATAGCCATTTTCAATAGCAACGAAACTGTAGCTCGGGATAGGTGTAGAGGAAATCACAGGCCCCCTAACGATGACTCTAGCAGCAATAAGGTCACGTTTATCCAACCCTTTATTTCAAATGAAGTAAGTGCAGCTATAAAACGCTATTTAAGAAGGGTCGGTCTAGAGAATTCGGTAACGATAATTGAAATGCCAACGAGTAATCTAAGACGCCTGCTAGTTCGTAATCGCCTATACGACCGTCTATGCGCAACGCAAAATTGCATAATTTGCCCCAATGGTAGAGACGGTGACTGCATGAGTTCGGGTACAGTCTATCTCATCTCATCTAAAGCGTGCTTGAACGAACACATTGGCCAAACGGGTAGACCACTCTGCGTTCGTTTAGAAGAACACATTGTCGGCAAACGCAAGTCAAATACTCTACTAGGCACGCAAAAGACGCAGAGACATAACGGAGAAGATTTTGAAGCAGAGGTTACGATCTTCGCGCAGAAATCGAGAACACAAGCGCGTAAAACTCTCGAGGCATTCTGGATTATTTCCAAAAATCCGAAAATGAACCGCAGGGAGGAATGCCTCATTATCACGCGTGATATTGGGCAGAATATAAGACAGCTGTTCTGATGGACGGACACATTACGTTTCCATGCAAACACTGTGCGGTTGGTCTCCACATAACATATTAAGTGTCAAAGTCGGTAATGAATCACATCTTTTTAATCGTAAACTTCCGATTCGAATTGTTAGCTGCTCGAATGAACCGATGTTCATGGGAAAATTGTGTTGACGAGAAAGCGGACTCCGTCGACTCTTCTAGTAGCAGTTATGGGATTAATCGTAGAGCAAAAGCGACCTTATCTTCGCAGAGGCTCAGGTGCATCCAGGGGATAGACTCGCTGCTTTGCTGCGCCGATTTGAAACGTACTTTCTGTATTTGCAAGGGGTGCTTATGTACGCGTGTGTGATTGCGTTTTAGTTTATGCGAAATGTATTCTTCGAGTCAATTCGGCGAAAAGCCTGCTATCAAATGACAGGGAAATATATGCGAGACAGTTAACGGTCGTCTCGCATTCAACGAATGAGCTCCATGTACACTCTTGGAGAGCCTGGCATGCTACCCGTGAGTATACCCAGTTTAGAGCTCAGGAAGCTATACGTGAATATCAAAATGGTAAACACAGTAAGAAAAAAAAAACGGGCCTCATTCCCCTGACCCCATAACAATCCCCAATTTCGCAGCGTTGGGTGGGGTGAGTATGGAGAGGTTTCTAAAATCTCAAAGCCAATGGAGGCTACCTGGATTGAACTGAACTACGGTGACGATCTGTACCGAAAATGCGCGTACACTTGCATACGAGTCCTCAGTAGAAGACTTGCTCGTGCAAGCAAAAAAGATAAGGGACGACGTCATCGGCCTGGCCGAGACGAGACGACACCACCTATTCAACGCCGTTTATGACACTGGAGAAGAACTGTTTCTCGGAACATGCGACAATAGAGAAGGCGGTGTCGGCGTTTTCGTCAACACGAGTTTGTCCATGAACATCGATTCATTCGAACAGCTTACAACCCGAATGGGACGTTTGCGATTAAAACGATGTGGATCAATAC
This sequence comes from Angiostrongylus cantonensis, assembly GCA_009735665.1. Lineage (NCBI taxonomy): Eukaryota > Metazoa > Nematoda > Chromadorea > Rhabditida > Metastrongylidae > Angiostrongylus > Angiostrongylus cantonensis. The sequence goes on from MQTX01000323.1 coordinate 6,134, forward strand.
CGGCTTTGGCAATCTTCGTCGTTAGCGCGCCAACATCAAACTATGACGAAGAAGTCGAAGCATTCTACGTGGACTTGGAGATGTTCTACAAAGAACACCACACATTATTCCAGGTCATGATTGAAGATTTCAACCCCAACACTGAGTTAAGAAAACGCCTGAAGAACGTCACATTGAGACCTACGGATTAGAATGGAACGAACAGGATGAGCGGCTCTTTGAGTTTATCATGACTATAAAGACCATCCATGGAAAGACGCAACTCTGGTTGGTCCACCTTCAACGTTGGAAGTGGGAGTCTCGCAATGAAGAGTGCCATAACGAAATAGACAGCATCATAGCAAATAGAAGGTTCTGCATAACCGATGTTGCTCTTGTCCCAAAATTCTACACGGGATCAGACCATCGCCTCCTTCGCGCAAGATTCTACTTCTCGCGGATAGGAGAAAAAGCCGCTAAATTCAAAACCGTTGTCCTAGAACCACTATGAACTGAAAAGTTTTCAATTTATTAGTCAACTTCTAAGAAAGTGCTGTTATAAATAACATCAACGAGGAATACGATCAAAATACGGTACAAAGGAAAAATGGAAGATTTACTGGCGCGCTCGAATCACTCGACCATCAACGAGACTCCTGGTAATACAGCTGGCAGGTGAATATAGCTGTATAGGTTTACTCTCTCATGAAGTCTTTCACCTTTTACTGTAATAAGGATGATTGAAAAACATGACAAACAACAAAACTGATAAAGAACAATAACAATGATGCTTTGATATTTGCAAAACCTCGGACAGTGGGTGTCTGCGGTAGGGACCGAACACGCTATTACCTTTTCCGGGAACTAACGCGTTCACTACCCGTGTCCTTCATTTCGCCTTTCTCTCAGTTACCTTATTTGATAAAACATTACCACAACACATTTACTGGTTTGGTTCATTCTGTTGTGCAGAATGCAATTAAGTAACAATGTACAACGGAAACGCCTTAACGAACCTTTTTTTATTGCGAAGTACCAAGGATAGACATAATTGGAGCTATGGACACATTTAAAAACTCATTTCAATGTGGTTAAGCTGTTGGGAATCTGGCAGTGAAAGAATAGTAAATACGGTACAAATAGGGTGGGTAGTGAGTGACATCCGTAGAGCAGTGGACAAATTACTTAATAAACACATGTAGGAGGATGTCGATTGCGTACACAGGATTCACTCTAGAAAACAATTTACAGGTACACATCAAGTGATACCGACGATGCAAATCGCAGCAGATAGTGGGTGTCTGAAACATAAAGCAAATCTGAATTTTCTAGATGAAACTGGAAAGATCTAAAAAGAAAGTGTTTCAATTAGTAGGAAGAAAACCTATCCTTTTTGCTTTTGTGAAGAGATGAGAGATCGACTCTGAACGAAGCAGGAAGTACCCAGAAGAAAGTTCGCAAGAAATCGAAAAAAACCAAGGAGAACAAGAAATGCCTTGGGGATATGGCACTTTTATTACCGCCATCTACGTTATCGAGATCATCTGAAATTTTAGGTAGCGACTCTATGCGCTTGTGACGATGATAAATAAATAATAATTTTTTAAATGAGTAAATAAATAAATAAATAATTCGATGGTGATAAATTCCTTAGAGAGGAACTCCATTAAAAGTAAATGGGTGTAGGGATTAGGTATATTTTACCTAGACAATGACTTCCGGTAGGTCTTCCAATGAGTCAACTTAGTGCTTTATTCCCTCAGACAAATCTGGTATCATTATCATTTTGCAAGCCCACAACGATGGGGGCTTTGTTACCACGGGTCGCGCGATCAAAGACACAACCCAGTTTTTGAAGAGACCTCTGAACATTATGCTCTATGCCCTTCTAGCCTATAAAAGATGAAAAATTTGTATTAGTTCTTCTTTCCTCTCAAGGATCATCTTTTACACGAATTGGTCAAGTAATGCTAGAAAATACAGCGAGAAGGAGGGAAACCTAGAAAAAATTGAAAATACCTGAAGAATAGAATCCTGAAAAAGTTGGAAAGAAAACTAAAACAATATATGAGCACCGCATGTGCAAGCTCTTCAGCAAGTTGTGTGTGCAAATCGGTGTTCCCTATCCAGTGGGGCAAAAGGGTTAATCGTTACAGAATTCTTCCAAGTAGTTACCTAATGGAAATCTGTGCCCTGCGGAAATTGACGAACCGCTAACGGATCCTCCACCATGAACTCGGTGCAAGCTAAATGTAGGCCATCAAATTAACATTTAAAATTTTCGACACACCAAAAATCGAAGATTTTATGTGGATTCTACGGCATAGAAGATAACGTAAAACTACTTAGTGGTATTATGGCATTCCTATTAGCGTTTTTTAAACCTAATCTTTCTATGAAGCAAGGTCAGGTCAGAACCTTGTGAGAAGTATGACTTCATATGGTCACTAAAAGAATCCGGCTGACCTCACTAGGTGGCAAACCTCAGGAGCGCATTCCAATAGTACTTAACCATTGGTTACCAATGCACAACAATTTCATCTCTTCAGTGTCATCAGCTTGAACTGGTCCAATTGGACTCGCTTGCGAAATGATAGGCGAGTTAGGCAAGAAACAGCTTCCATCAAGTTGACAAGTAAATGTCCAACGAATGTTGTTTTAAGAAAACATTCATGACTCATACGAGTGCACAGCATTCGTTCTGTTTTTTTCGTGACGATAACGGTCAGTTATTCTCCTAAAAGAACACGAGATAGCATCGTTATATTGCACTAGCAAAAATTTTTCCACAATGCTTTATGTAGAAACAGCCATTCTGCCATGTTTAACCTCCTTACCGTAATAGCTGGGCGCGTGTGGCGCAGTGGTTGGAGGCGCCACTGCGGCGCGCACGTGAAAATGCGCCCATGGCTCACCAAGCCTTCCATCCCTCCGGGGTCGGCAAATTGGTACCAGACCTGTCTGGGAGGATAGCAGCACTGGCTCGATACATCGGCCGGCCACCGCGAGTCATTGTAAAGGCCAGATATGCATTCAATCACCTCCAACGATGCTCAATGAAGTCGAATGCATGGCGCATCCCTCAGGGATTGATCAACGCCGAGAGCTTTATCCTTTATCCTTTTATCCGTAATAGCTGTATTACCTAAATGACGTAACAATTTTGAACTAAAATTTTAACAAAGCGAAAGTTGTTAAGCAGAAATAAACTTAAAAATATTGAGCTAGTTTATTTTTAGCCATAAGCTCGTTGTACTCTTCTATTTTACATTACCCGTCAAAACATCTACCGCGCGGGTCCAAGATCTTCTCGAATTCGATTCGCTTTCCTAGCGTCCCACAAGGTCTTGAAATATTTCGCATTTTTTTCTGCCTGCTGCTTGACGATTTCGTCTTCTTTATAAACGTAGTAAAATACTGGTCGCGCGTCAGCTCTCCTGGCAATCTTGATGATAGCGGGCCATAGCGTTCCCACGTTGGATTGGATACCCGAAACAGGGAACGATCTAGCCCCTTTTGCTTCCTGGCCGACAGAATCACAAACCACTGCGCTACGCCGCCCTTAGCGGCTAAAATACTGGCTTCAACTTCAAACACCATAAGACATATTCTATACGACCTTCTTGTATGTGTTTCCTTAACACCAGTGGAGGTTATTCTTTGTTTCAACGCACTGTTACTAATTCGCTTCCGATTCCATCCACGTAATGTGACTGAGGAAACCGATGTGATCATGTTCTGTACATAGTCGCATTCATACAACTGGTCGGCATACTCCGTGGACATAGCAAATTCTTTTAAAATTTTGCTTGGATGACAATCAACTGTTCACTTTACCACGTGATTTCTGATATATTCTGAAATCCTCTTCGGCGTGACGCTGTTTTTGGTGGGTTAACAATCTGATTACGGTGTTCTGGACGATGTGGATCGTCGGCTTGAAAATGGTGGTCTTTATATCAAGATTGGCAACAAATTCACGCTGCCGTATTTTGCACCTGGGTAAAAACTTTCTGCTGAAGTTTTGTGAACAGGTAGTCGTTTATGTGTCAAAGATTTGTCTATGTATGTTTATGTTCATGTTTCAATTGGATTCGAAATGATATCACCTCTATCTTTCAAAGAAGAACGACGAGAGCAAAACATCGAGGTTCGTTCTTTGCTGTAGTATTTGTACTTTTTCAGGATTACACGGAATGATACTTGCGTAACTGAAGTAGAATAGAGGTAAGTTAATGAAATTGGTCATAAGTGGCCGAGAACTGTTGTGGCGTTCATCTCTCAGCCAACATTCTTCAATGTGTGAATGATCAAAAGAGTTGATATACAACTATGGCACCTGTTGTAAACATGTATGCCCTAAATATTTATCTTTCTCTGATGCTTATTCAGCACTAATAGTTATTATGAGGACATCACTCGGTGACCGTTCCCAACGGCTTACTCGTGGCTGGGAGGTGTTCCTGTATGTCGGTGAACAGAAGGGATTCCCCTCCCCCTCCCAGTAGGGTTTCCCAAGCTGAGAAGAAGTCCTGCGATTCCGTTAGTAAGCCTAGCTAGTAGTAAACGAATACCAGGTCTACCTCCATCTTGGTATCAAAGTCGCCTAGTGGCAAATATCGCTCTGATCCACAAGGACTAGGACTACTTATGGTGGTGAAGACCTGGAGAAGTCTTCGGCCAGGCTTAGCTCGGGATTCCAGATAACCACATTTTCTTAACAGCAAATCTCTCAGAGATGTTGATTGTGCTGGGGCCGGTACAACCAGTGAGGACAGGTCTCTCAAGTATCAAGCATAAGCAGCACATCATCTATAAAATACTTCGTATGAGTTCCTAATAGATAATGGATTCTCTCATTTGGATGCTTGGACTGTCCGTCTTCACGAGTTCTACGCATCCCAGCACATTTGTCAAGCGTTTCTTTTCCTCTCAATTGCTGTCTGTAGTGCTGGTTTTATTAGTGCATACTGGTTGGTGCGAATGCCATACCGTGGCCTGTGAAACAACTGCAGCTGTCATTTCTGCCGATTAATCTTTGTTACTAATGCGCGAGCCAAATGTGTAGATTTTTCTCTTAGATGACGCCTTCATTCTTATGGATTCCATTCTATGGCTCTTTTTGCACACCTGTCGTCTGTTCTTCTCATTATGTTACAGACCCGTCTATGTTTCGCTACTGATATGCGTGTTCACGGCTCTCGAAAATGAGAGAGATTTCTACCAAGCTTCGCATTCCAGCTGTGCATTGAGTGTGCAGGTTATATTTTAGGAAACATCGTTCAAACGCTCTGTGAACTGTGGGCAGCACTCTTAGCGCGCTTGAAGTGTGAGCTTACGTCTTTACAGTGTAACAGAGCGCTGGGAGGACCATAGAATCGGAAAGATGAGCGCGGAATTTCGGTTCCTTGAATCGGTCAGTGGCTTTTTTGAGAGGCTCGAATGCGGCCCAAGCTGCTCTCCTTATTCTGTCTATTTCCATCCCCATGTTGTTTTCCATGTTCGTTGATCCCAAAGGTATACGCACAAGGTGGTCTCTGCAACAGTGAACCATACAATTCAATTTTTCCGTCTTCGCACCATGGGTTTTTCATAAACTGAGCATTCTTTCAATTTATGCGAATCCCGACCTTTTTTCCCACTTCGTTGAGTTCGCTGATCATCATCTCTGCCTCGTCGGTACTTGTTGAGAAGATGCCGATGTCGTCGGCAAAACGAAGGTTGGATGGGAATACTTCATCAATATGTATGCCTTTTTCATCCCAATCGGGTGACTTCGTTATCCATTGCTGTGTGGCACTGATCAACTTTGGCGATTTCCTATGGGTATGGTTAGAGCTCGATGGAAAAGCTGTATTTTCGTAGCGCAGTTCCGACAACAGTCGGACAGAGGTCCTTTACAGGACAAGTGTACTCCTTGATGGACGAGTGCTTACAGGATTGCAGCCGTTTCGATAGTGTCGAACACTTTTTTACAGTAGACAAAGGTTAGGACGAGAGACAAATGGTGTTACCGACAAATTTCCATGATAATGGATATCGTTTGATTATGGTCCATGTAGCAGAATCCTATAATAAAGTAGAAAAATATCTGTGCTAATTGCATGCCAAAATACTAATCGTAGTGTACTAGAGTACGAAAAGCTTATCAGTAGCAGTTGCCCTTATTAGAAGCGAAGTTTGTATCATCCGGTTATCCGACTGCAGGACCACCTCTTACGTACACCTTGCAAGATCAACGAACATGGAAACAGCATGAGGGAGGAACTAGATAGAAGAAGGAGAGCAGCTGCGGCAGCATTCGGGCTTCACAAAGATGCCACCGGCCACTGAAGGAATCGAAAATCCGCGCTCATCTTTTGATCCTACGGTCCTCCTAGCTCTCTGTTATACTGTAAAGACGTGAGTTCACACTTCAAGCGCACAAGGAATGCTGCCCACAGCTGACAGAGCGTTTGAACGATGTCTCCTGACATATAACCTGCACACTCAATGTATAGTTGGAATGCGAAGCTTGGGCTTAGAAACCTTTTTCATACTGTAATACTATACAATATCTCATCAAATACTCCATTAAAGAGCGTTTCCTCTCGTCGTTCTTCTTTGAAAGACAGAGGTGACATCATTTCGAATCCAATCGAAATGCATGTTTTCATACATGAAAGTACTACCTGTTCACAAAACATCAGCAGATTTTTTTTACATAGATGCAAAATACGACAACGTGAATTTGTTGCCAGTCTTGCTGTAAACACCGCAATTTTCAAGCCGACGATTCATATTGTCGAGAACACCATAATCAGATTGTTAACGCGCTAAAAACACCTTCGGATCAAACAGGGATTCAGAAAATGCCAGAAATCACGTGGTAAAGTGGACTGATGAATTTCAACTCAACAAAATTTAAAAAATGTCCTATCTCTATGGCGTTTGCGGACCGGTTGTAGAAGGATGAATGTATGTAAAACATGATCTCATCGCTTAATAACTCAAAAGATCGTCTTTCTCAAAGCCTCGGCATAGATAGTTGATATATTTATTTATATGATCTAAAACTATGGTGACCATTTGTGCCTATAATGCACGTACAATTGCATCCGAGTCCTCGATAGAAGACTTCCTCATGCAAGCAAGAATGATAAGGTACGACGTCATCGGCTTGGCCGAGACAAGACGACGCCACCCATTCAACGCTGTCTATGACACTGGAGAAGAATTGTTCCTCGGAACATGCGACAGTAGAGGCGTAAGTGGCGTCGGCGTTCTCGTCAACACGAGTTTGTCCATTAACATCGATTCATTCGAACGCCTTACAATCCGAATCGGACGCTTACGATTAAAAAGATGTGGATCAATACCGGCCATGACAATCTTCCTCGTCTACGCGCCGACATCAAGCCATGACGAAGAAGAAGTCGAAGCGTTCTACATGAACTTGGAGCGACTTAGCTCCAGAGCTTAGCAGTAGGGAACGAGAGGCTTGGGGATCTTTTCAGAGCATCGAGGATGTAGTGAAGAGAACAAAGAACACCCGACTCCGTGCCCACCTTTTCGATTGAACGGTTCCTCCTGCCCTAGCGTATGCGTCAGAAACCTGGTCGCTACGTAAGCAAGATGAAAGATCACTCAGTGTTATCGAACGCGCAGTCGAGAGGACGATGCTAGAAGTATCCTGTTTCACACAAGTAACGGATGGGATTCGAAGCTTCGACCTACGTTAACGATCGAAAATCAAAGATGCCGTTCTATACGCCAAACAATCGAAGATAAGGTGCGCCGGACACGTATTGCCTGTGAATGACAACCGATGAACAAGAGCTGTTAGTGTCTGAATTCCTCGGGATTTCAAACGCACTGCAGGAAGACCACTGACCGGACGGTCAGAGTTTTTCACGAAGGGCCTAGAAGAAGGATATGATGCTCGACGGATTCCTAGGGCGAGCAAAACTCACTGGGCTACTCTTGCACTCGACAGGGAAAAATGGAAGATTTACTGGCGCCCCTCGAGTTACCCGACGATCACCGGGACTACTAGTGATACAAGTTATACAGGTGATGATCTTATAAACTGTTGTTGTTTAGCTGATGCGAGGTTGGTATAGGGAGCGGGAGTGGGAGTTGGAGTCCCACTCGTAACATCACAGCTTTGAGGAAGACGAAATCGCCGAAACATCAGCCATCGATCCATCGTTTTTTTTAGGAGAATAACTGACCGTTATCGTCACGAAAAAAACAGAACGAATGCTGTGCACTCGTATGAGTCATGAATGTTTTCTTAAAACAACATTCGTTGGACATTTACTTGTCAACTTGATGGAAGCTGTTTCTTGCCTAACTCGCCTATCATTTCGCAAGCGAGTCCAATTGGACCAGTTCAAGCTGATGACACTGAAGAGATGAAATTGTTGTGCATTGGTAACCAATGGTTAAGTACTATTGGAATGCGCGAACCTTCTATTTGCTATGATGCTGTCTATTTCGTTATGGCACTCTTCATTGCGAGACTCCCACTTCCAACGTTGAAGGTGGACCAACCAGAGTTGCGTCTTTCCATGGATGGTCTTTATAGTCATGATAAACTCAAAGAGCCGCTCATCCTGTTCGTTCCATTCTAATAGCTATCATCAGAAAGCGAACCGCCGTGATGAACAAGTTCGTGGAGCGAAGGTTATTGGTAGTTCTTTTTACTTCTGTTTAGCAAACACGAGGTATTATTTTATTTCTTTATTTACGTACAAGCACACTCACCGCTCTCTATGAGCCTTCCGCTCAATGTGGTATTTGGAGACCAACCGCGCAGTGTTCACATGGAAACGTAATGTGCCTGTCCCATCAGAATAGCAGTCTTATATACTGCTCAATATCACGTGTGATAATGAGGCATTCCTTCCTGCGGTTCATTCTCGGATTCTTGGAAATAATCCAGAATGCCTCGAGAGTTTTACGCGCTTGTGTTCTCCAATCTTGCGCGAGGATCGTAAACTCTACTTCAAAATCTTCCTAATGCGCTGCACTCGTCTTATTTAAAGAAGATATATCAAATACAAATGAATTATTAAACATATCACATCAATCCCACGGATCTCCCTCACATGAGGGATCTCGGGCCGGTTAGTCGCGAGGCTACGTGGCGCGTCCCCAGGTGGCGTGTAGGAGGTTAATCGCGGACCAAAAGCGACTTTGCTTCCCTGAGACGCAGGTGGATCCAGGAGATGGACTCCCTGTTTCTGCTGTGCTGATTTGGCACATACTTTCTGTATCTGCTAAGCGTATTCATGCATGCGTGTGTGAGTGCGTTCCCGCTTGGAGGCGAGAGGAGAGGTAATGAGCCAGGATGTTTTTACTACTTGGCTTTTTGTACCATTTCGTAACGTAGCCGTTTTCTGATAGGTTAATTTGCACGTTCAGAAATGGAAGCCAGTTTTCTCGTGGTTTCTCTCGATTTAATTTAATATACTCTGACTGTTCGTTCAGCAACTCGAACTTAATTTGAAAGTTGTACTGAATAAGAGTAAATCTCATTGGTAAAGCAGCTCACCATCAATGCGTTCAGAAACTGATACCATTCTAGTTTCATCGCAGATTTCAATGACTAGCAGCTTTTACGTTTCCAACAGATTTCTAACTTGTTTTATTTAAGGTTTGTACTGATATAAGTTAAGTTATTAACAGAACAAGCTGTGTACGAATCAAAAAGAGCACGGCTCAGTTCGGCTTACTGCTGAACGATGCCTAGATGAAGGAGATCGACGGACTCGATCGCGGTTGGCGGTTCGTCGACTTTAGCCCTGACGATTCTGGCCACCCTCATATACCGTTTTTGGAGAAATACAAAATTTTCGTAGTGCTTCGAAAAATTTT
>MQTX01000323.1:33259-62860 GCA_009735665.1 Angiostrongylus cantonensis
AAAAAACAGATTTGAGATAGATAGGGAACGTGTAGAGAATTTTTGGCAACAGTCTATCTTACAAGTAGGAACTGCTAGAAATAATATCTGCATAGGTTTACTCCTCCATGAAATCTTTCGTGCTCAAATTGTCACCTTCAACTGTGATAATGATGACTGAAAAGCATGATAAATAGCAAAACTATCAAGGAACAACCAAAATGACGCCGAGATATTTGCAAAACTCCGCACAGAAGGTGTCTGCGGTGGAAATCGAACACGCTATAACCCTTTCCGAGGGCTAACGCGTGCACTACCACACAATACGTGTCCTTCACTTTCTTTCTCTCAGCTACCTTATCTGAGAAAACATTACCACTACAAATTTATTGGTATGGTTCATTCTGTAATGCAGAAGGCAATTAAGTAAGAAGTTACAATGAAAGCGCTTCGATGAATCTTCTTTTTTTATCACGAAGTAGCAAGGATACACATAATTGTGACCAGTGGAGACATTTAAAGAACACATTTCAGCGTGGTTAAACTGCTGTGAATCTGGCAGTGAAAGATGCGGTACGAACGGGGTAGGCAGTGAGTGATATGCGTAGTACAGTGGGCAAATTACTTAATAAATGTATAAAAGACTAGTCGTCTATTGTGTACACAGGATTCACTCTAGAAAGCGGTTCACAGGTACACGTCGGATGGTTCCGACGATACAAATTGTAGCAGATAATGGATGTCTGAAACATGAAACGAATCTGAATGTTCTAGAAGGAACTGGAAAGATCTGAAGAGAAAGCGTTTCCATTAGTAGAAAGCAAACCGCATATTATCCTCTTTGCTTCTGTGAAGAGATGAGAGATAATTCTCTCTCTTCGACTCTGAACAAAGCAGGAAGTACCCAAAAGGAAGTTAGCAAGAAATCAAAAAAAAACCATAGAAGAACAAGAAATACCTTTAGGATATGGCACTTTTCCTACCGCTATCCACATTACCGAGATCATCTGAAATTTTAGGTACCGATTCTATTCACTTGTGACAATGATGAATAAATAATCATTTTTAAATAAGTAAATAAATAAATAGTTCGATGGTGATAAATTCTCCAGAGAGGCACTGAATTTCAGCAATTATTGTAGATACTAAGCATTTTTTACCTAAACAATGACTTCTGGTAGGCTTACCGATGTGTCAACTTAGTGCTTTATTCTCTCAGACAAATCTGGTATCAATTTGCAAACCCGCAGCGATGGGGACTCAGCTAGCACGGGTCGCACGATCAAACACACAACCCCGTTTTTGCAGAGACCTCTGAACAATATGCTACATGCTCTTCTGGCTTATAAAAGATGAAAAATTTGCATTAATTCTTCTTTACCCTCAAGGATCATCTTTTACACGAATTGGTCAAATGGATAAATGCCAAAAATCCCACAATGAATAGCAGGGAGGATTGTTCCGAAGTCACACGCGACCTGGCCCCGTATTTTTATATCAATTTCTGATGTGGGGTGGCGCAGTCATCAACTATATGCGAGTAAAATCAGCTCCTCTAACCTTCCTCATTGAAAGTCATGTAAAAAAGTGGTGAGTTTTCGAAAAGCTGTTCATCATGTAATTGCTATAGAGTTTTTTTGGGAGTGTTATTGAAGTGTTTGGCCTAATAAATTGTATGCCAATGTACCCTTCCAGACTCTGAAGAAGGCGATACTGCCGAAACGTCAGCTACTGTTGTGTTGTACTGTATTGTGTGCTTTTCTATGGAAGTAAATGTATGCTGTATACCTTGCGATTGCTGAACAAGAAAACAACGTATTCATATTCCAATGCCGAGGTTAATAGAAAGTCGATCCTGGGAACTTTCAATTCTTCTTTAACGGCTGCCTATTTTCCCAGTAGACTGGTAGCGGTTGTTGTCTAAAGCATCGATTAGCACTCTATGACTTCTGACTTCTTCATTAAATATATTTTTATAAATATGGACATTTACACAGACAGCTGAAGAAGCTTATGTGGCCCAGTGGTTGAAGGCGCTCTGCAACACACACAGGATCGATCGCAGCGTGCTGTCTCACCAAGCCCTCCATAGCGCCTGCATGTTAGTAATAGGCTTGTCTCGATTTGGTCACTACCGAACGATGCGTTATGATGTCGAATGCATGGCGCATCCCTCAAGGATAGGTTATTTCATGTCCATGCAACGTAGTGACTACCATTAGAGTAGCTCTGAGCAGTATTATGAACACATGTTTACAAAGTAATGCTGATAGCAGTCTCCCCGAAGCAAAGAAAAGGAAACTGCTAAGCTTCTTCAAGATACAAAGACAGCTCTATCCTGTACCGCAATTTCCATGTGATAAAAAATAAATAATAGGAAACAGCAACAAGTTCTTCCACTACTTCATTCAAAATGTTAGTGATGAATGGGTAAAAGTTGTGTGGAAGACGTTCGTTAGCGTTTCGTTGTGAGTTTTCTTTTTGGTTGATCTGTAGTGCTTTCGGTCAATGCTTCTTCAGCTACTGATTGCTTACGGGAGCCACATTAGGCCAGTTCCTGATAATTGAACTAATGCAAATGCTCATTGTATTAGCTCAATTCAAAGTCGTCCTCAAACCAGAATCTGACTACCAGAAATAGTCTGAGCTAATGCCGACAGTGGAAGACTTTAGAGCCTTGTGTATGCTCAAAACAATTTTAGCACTGGCGGTATAAACTATCCATTTGAGCAGGATTTTCTTCCATTAGTGGAATTGTACTCCATCATATACAGATTTATTCCCTTTCAAAAGACTCCTCACGTAAAGACAGCACCAAACTTTTGTACGGATGCCAATAAAACTCATGCTTCAGTAGAAAGTGGTCTGAATCTGGCGAAAAATGATGGAGAAGTCGGACATCATTCATAAGCTGATTCATTTATTCATGTGATCTTACAAACTGATCTTGCAGAGCTGATGCGGCAATGGTATAACATTCCGTTGCCGTTGTCGTTGGTGCTGTTGGTCAATGGCTGACAAGAATGGACAGTGAGCAAAAGTAAAAACACTACTCAATTTATAGCGCTTCTTCAAACGATTTATTGGAAGAAGTTGGATACCGCAACGTGGCGGGATGTTTGGGACGCACTCAAGCGCAGGCCATGTTCAATGCACAGCGGTGTTGGACTGCGTCTTCCCGAGTGGAAAACGAATTTGATACTGCCACTTAATGAGATTCGTTAAGGAAGGAAGCTTCAGGTAATATTATTATTCTTATAAAATCCTTTGAAGAGACTTTAACCTTTTTATCTAAAAAATGATCATAAAGAGTCTCTAGTGTGTACTGTAAAAAAAAACGCACGAATGATATCAATATAGTTCCGAGGATCGACTTTCTTTTAACCTCGGCATTGGACTATGAATACGTTGTTTTCTTGTTCAGCAAACGCGAGGTTGTTATACAGCATACATTTACTTTCACAGATAAACACACAATACAAAATAACAATAGCTGACTTTTTGGCAGTATCGCCTTCTTCGGCAGTAAAACATCAACATATCAACTTTGGTTAATACCATCGCGTAGCTGGTTCCCACGTAAAACCGCCGACATTGCCAATTCTTTACAGTCACGTTGCTTCAGATCCGCTACCTAAAAGCCTCCCAAGAACTGAGTGAGCTTTTCTAATCCTTCTGTTTGACCATTATATAACTCGTGAGCAATATTATTTTCATGGATCGCTAATTGAGAAACATAATACCTTATCAGCAGATAAACATTGCAAATGCTCGCTTGGTTTGCTTTGTAAATAGAGCCTGAAAAATGACGTTATCACTTTACCCTAATATTTTTGGTGGCGTGAGTACGGGCTGTAAATATTCCAATACTTCTAAAACGTCTACAAGACGACGGAGAGTGAGCATCTGACCCTAATACAGCTCTGTTACGTCCGAGGTAGACGTTTCGAATCAGTAAATCAGTATTACCTTTGCTGAATTTTCCGAATCCTACGGTGAACTTGTGCCGACTTCGAAATTGCGTGGTCTAATGAATATCGTCATCATGCCGACGGCTACAGCTAAAGCAGTAGAATGGCTCTACATTTGAAGCACTGTTTAGGCTATTCAATTTTTCAGAAATTCATCTATTTAATAAGGATCAAGCCAGTTCAGTCCACGAAAACGTTCGCCCAACGAAGCTGAAAATCCTGTTTTGCTGCAACAACATTATTCCGAATGTTACAGGTTCTCTGCTCCGACACCATTCCACAACGTTCAAAAGAATTTTGATTTAGGAACGAAACACCTTACTGGACTCGAGTATGATGTGTTTTGTCGTTGTCGAATTGATTGCATATCAGTTTAAACCAACTGGAAAAAAAACATTATACAAAGGTAAAGACTACCCTCCACCCCATACGGAGTGCTCTCTATCTTCCCATGATACCGTATGTTTGTTATGCCAATTTTGTAGTTGCTATGTCACTTTGGTAGCTTCTAGAACTTTACACACAGCCGTGCCAAGGGAATACCCCAAATCGACACAAACAACCCAAATCGCTTCCTTGCTTTGTCATTTCACTCCAATCCATTTCTTTTTTGCGCACCATTCACGTCCAATAACCAGTTGTAATAAATCAAAGAAAACAGCAAACTTTTATGGCTTCTTATGCAACCATGCAATCACACACGTTTTACATCGGTTGTTGTCGCGGTGATCAGTTCGTAAATTCGTTCCGAACACCGTTCCGAGTTCGAAGATACAAATTGCGCGCTTATCGTTGCATCCTTCTTGGCCATTGACGAAGCCAACGGCTTAATCGGAAGCCATTTGGCTTTTTTCAACTGATCTAAAGTAGATAAAAAATATAACGAAGTCCTCTCTGCACTAATTTGAACAGACTACGACAACTCGTCAATATTTACATTAATACCTTTTACTTCAAGTTCATGCCATCACTATGTTTTGTGAGAAAAACCAGCATGTTTTCCAGAAGCACCATATGTAGTTCAGTCTTTTTTCTACGATTGACTCTATAAGTCAGAAGTCGGTTGTGCATCAGGCAATATCTAATGGAGTTTTCATTAGATCACTTTTGTTTAATCGACTAGCTAACTAACTAACTAACACAGTTCCTAAGGCTCCACCAGTCTCTTCAAGGACTGTAGTTCTAGTTGTTGCTGTAAGTTTGAAACAAAAATAGCATTACAATTAATGTGCTTTGTCATACAGGCCTAATCATGTCCTCCAAACTTTTTGTCGAACGGTGTTGTGTCCAACCACCGTTGCAGCCGATCTAAGCGATCGGCATTCTCCGCGTTCCCCGTTTCTGTTTCACGGCGTTCAAAATAAGTTTGAACGACACCACCGTCCATAGAAGGCGATTTCAGATCTGGAACCACATCAGTTTTGCTCACATAGCCACTGCCATGCATTTGCGATCTACATTCCACTACGGGTCATATCCATATTAGAGATTAGGGAAGCTTTTTTTTCAATGTGCAGTTTTCTTGTTCAGCAATCGCGAGGTTGTTATACAGCATACATTTACTTCCATAGAAAAGCACACAATACAGTACAACACAACAGTAGCTGACGTTTCGGCAGTATCGCCTTCTTCAGAGTCTGGAAGGGTACACTGGCATACAATTTATTAGGCCAAACACTTCAATAACACTTCCAAAAAAACTCTATGGCAATTACATGATCAACAACCTCTCCAAAAACTCACCGCTTTTTTACATGACTTTTAATGAGGAAGGTTAGAACAGCTGATTTTAGTCGCATATGACTGCGCCACCCCACATCAGAAATTGATACGGGGCCAGGTCTCGTGTGACTTCGGTACATTCCTCCCTGCTATTCATCCTTCAACTGAAAGTATAAAAATGGCCATAACGCTAAAGTTCAGCCCCCGAGCCTGGCAGCAATACCCGTTGACCCCACTCTATCAGCCCTCAGATTTTTCTCGAATTTCAGTTTCATAGATGTTCCATACAATTTTTGAAAACTTTAAATTTTAGTTGAAGCGCTAATAGAAATACCACCGGATGCTCTACGTCGTCACTTAGTTCGTAACCGATGGATGACCGTTTATGCGAAACAACAAATTGCGTAATTTGCACTTATGGCAGGGACGGTGATTGCATGAGTTCAGGTACGTTATACTTGATCTCTTGCAATGACTGCGGTGATCAATAAGTTGGCGAAACGGGCAGACCCTTGTGTATCCGTATAAAAGAACACCTAGATGGCAAACGAAAAATAAGCCAAAGTACCCCACTAGACACGCATAGGATACAAAAGCATAGCGGGGACGATTTTAAAGTTAAAGTCAATATCCTCGCACAGGAGACTAAGACACCAACGCGCAAACACCTTAATGCTTTTTGGATAAATGCCAAAAATCCCACAATGAATAGCAGGGAGGCATGCCCAGAGGTTACAGCTAAAGTTCAGCCCCCGAGCCTGGCAGCAATACCCGTTGACCCCACTCTATCAGCCCTCAGATTTTTCTCGAATTTCAGTTTCATAGATGTTCCATACAATTTTTGAAAACTTTAAATTTTAGTTGAAGCGCTAATAGAAATACCACCGGATGCTCTACGTCGTCACTTAGTTCGTAACCGATGGATGACCGTTTATGCGAAACAACAAATTGCGTAATTTGCACTTATGGCAGGGACGGTGATTGCATGAGTTCAGGTACGTTATACTTGATCTCTTGCAATGACTGCGGTGATCAATAAGTTGGCGAAACGGGCAGACCCTTGTGTATCCGTATAAAAGAACACCTAGATGGCAAACGAAAAATAAGCCAAAGTACCCCACTAGACACGCATAGGATACAAAAGCATAGCGGGGACGATTTTAAAGTTAAAGTCAATATCCTCGCACAGGAGACTAAGACACCAACGCGCAAACACCTTAATGCTTTTTGGATAAATGCCAAAAATCCCACAATGAATAGCAGGGAGGCATGCCCAGAGGTTACACGCGACCTGGCCCGTATCTTCGAATCAATTTCTGATGTGGGGTGGCGTAGTCATCAACCATATGCGACTATAATCAGCTGTTCTAACCTTCCTCATTGCTCATTGGAAGTCATGTAAAAAAGCGGTGAGTTTTTCGAGAAGCTGTTGATCGTGTAATTGCCATGAAGTTTTTCGTCTTACTGTAAGTGTTATTGAAGTGTTTGGCCTAATAAATTGTATATCAGCATACCCTTCCAGGCTCTGAAGAAGGCGATACTGCCGAAACGTCAGCTACTGTTGTGTTGTATTGTATTGTGTGCTTTTCTATGGAAAGAAATGTATGCTGTATAACAACCTCGCGATTGCTGAACAAGAAAACTACGCATTCATATTCCAATGCCGAGGTTAATAGAAAGTCGAACCTGGGAACTGCTTTTTTTTCATTTCACCTCTGTAAAAGAAACCTTCCAGCTGAAACTTTGCATAGATGAATCTATCTAGACGATTTTGTTTTTAAAAAACAAAAACCATACATCATAACAGGAAGGGTGAATGTACTGCTACAAGCACCAAACAAACCGTTCATCGCTCGCTTGTATATTGGGCGATTGTTCCCAAAAGAAGTGTATAGTTGACCAGTCGTTGCACTTCGACTGCAATCATGTCCTTCAGTTATTCCGACTTAAAGCATTCGCTTCAGCGTCTGAAAGAAATCGAACCAACGAATCTTCTCCGTTTTTTTTGAATACTAAATTATTCGGTCATTGATAGTTGATCGTTCTTCCCTTCGTTTTCCCTTTACTATTAGGATGACTGCAAAATAAGTACGAAAGTCCCACAATGGGCGCGATCATTCCTATTAAGAAGTTTAATTCTAGCATTTTAGGAAAGTCACAACGCGTCAATCTCCGATCCATAAAAGCCGAAGACACTCTTGGTGACCATTTGGAACGCAATCGACATGAATTTTCCACAAATTTCGGGAAAACAAAGCTAGCGCGAATAACAAATTGCTAGCTAAATAAGAACGGTTCTCGAAACGACATTCTGCAAGCATTATGATTAGCCGTCCTCCAATTCCAACCCCGAAAAGGGCTTGTGCGGCGCAGTAATAGGAGGAGCCCTGCAAGACAAATGGGATCGATCTCTGTGCCGCCGGCTCACCAAGCCTTCCATCCCTCCAAAGTCGGCATATTGGTAACAGACTTTTCTGGGAATACAACAGCACCGCCTCATTACATCGGTACGCCACCACGAGTCATTTGTAAATTGTAAAAGCCACATATGGATTGAATCACCTCCAGACGATGCTTAGTGAAGTCGAATGCATGGCGCATCCCTCAGGGATTGGCCAGAACAGAGCTTTTCCCTTTACCCTTCATCCTCCAATTGTGAACGAGTATCATCAGCTTTTCTATAGTCTTGGCAAACCAGTAAGAGATCATTGATGGGTGTAATAATTTTCAACTAATATGACTATAACTATAATATTGATAATGATCCAAGGCATGCTGCTATACTTGCAGCAGCACTGTGGCATCAATTTTTCAGCCTCGGTAGGAGATTGGTGGGCCCAGATGCGGAATCGAACCATCGGCCACATGTATTGCAAAACACCTATAACCATTGCGGCTCGAGAACCTCGAAATAATGACAAAGGACAAGGATAAAGCGCTTGACGTTGATCAATCACTGAAGCATGCGCCATGTATCCGACAGCATTTAGAATAACCATAGATGCGATTGAATGTTTACCTGGTCTTTATAAAGCCTTACAATCTTGCCGCTGTATCAGATCAGTGCTGTTATTCTTCCAGTAGACGGGCCAATTATCTTGAAATAAAAGCACGAACCTCCAGCGTTGGTTTTCGCGAAATGTTGAGGTGACTGGCGTGATTTTTTGTCACCAGCTTCACCGTCGAACATCCTGTCCTGTAATTCACATACGTTGCCATGGAGACCACAGAGTAGTACTCGTCGCCACTGGAGTCATGTTATTATTGAAAAAGCAGTCCTCAGTTTTCTATCATCACTATTTGGTGTGAAATTCTTAAAGGGCAACTACCTTGTGCTTTAATGTAAGCCATTCAATTTAACGTACGGCGATTCTTTTGGAATTTTTTAAGGGCGCCACACCTTACAAAGGATTGCGTGGCTTCTCATTTGTTGGCCAATGCCGTGAAAATACAGTAATTGAATGATTTAATCAAAATGCGTTGCAATTTTAAAGGTATTGTCTTGGACACACAAAGGAGTGCGAAGAATATTACCTGCTTAACAGTTTGATGCATTGGACTCGGAATTTCAGTGAGAATTCCGGGCAAGTGGTCGAGATTTGCGAAGAGCTAATGCACAACTTTGGGAAACACAACTTTGTTCGGTAACGTGGTCTTGCGGAATAATTGTGACCGAACCTTCAAATTTCGTACATGTGTAAGCCCTACACCAATGAGTTTTGAAGAAAACCATAAAAAGGTCTTATTGTCGCTGCATCACTAAAATCATATAAAAAATCTACTCTAAGGATGTGATCGCTGTAGTGAGCGTGTACTAAAAACACACAATATTTCACTTTTGCTAGCTCACTCTTGCTTGTTCGAGTTGTGAATAAACACCAGTAGCAAACACAAATGGGCCAGTCACTTAATAGGATGAACAGATGACAGATGACGAATACAAGCGTGCAATGGACTCCAGAAGACTGTAAGTGTACACTTGGGAAACCACCGAAACAACGTACGGACGCATTCGTGACCAACGTCAACCATTTGCCCTCACAGATGGCAACGATTTCAGAATGACGGAATGAGCATCGTCGCCATGTTATAAGTAGACTACCACCTTAGACGACGATGGCACGAGAAAGAAACGAGTGGAACTTATGCTGGAGCACACACAGCCAGTGAAATCCGGCCATGCAAGTATCATGTAAATAAGTAACGAAGTTGAAAATCTCGGAAAGAAAGTGCAATAATGCGCCATGAAACAATCATAATTTCCTCCTATCTCCGCTTTTTAACTGCGCAATGTTTTCACTATTTCGCATTCCATTTTCTCCAATCTCGTCCACGCTAGGATCGTCAACGAACATCTCGAATGATCCCATCTAAACTTTTTTTTACCACAATGTTGACGACATATACTTCTTGCACGTGCAGCGTTATGCTTGTCAAAAAAGTGTGAAACCAACTGATCACCCTATTTGCTAAGCAATAGTGAGCCTTTCTTGACACACAACGAAGAATCATGCAGAATCGTACAGAAAGGTACAGCTTCTAAAGCCGATTGAAGAAGTAGCAACGCCGTACTCCATAGAAATTTACAAACCATATTTGTTGATACACGAAATAAAATCAAAACTACGCATTCATTGCCGCCAAAATCGTTAGAAATTATGAAAAGAGACATGTGCATAAATTGTTGAGCTTACATGAGCTTGATAAGCAAATATCGTTCGGCTAATGTTTCGACGTCTTCGTCTTCATCATAACCGATGATACGAGTCGAAGGTCTACAACTGTTCACCTTCTCGATATGGGATCCTGGTTATTGGATCGAGTGTGACCTTCCTCAGCACAATATCTCTCAATTGAGGGATACTCATTCGATGATGCTCTTCTGCACAGGATGTTAGTTGTCGATGCAGCACGTCTGACATGTCGAGGAATCCAGTCACTAACAGCTCTTGTCCATCTTCTGTCGATACTCGGCATTACTGTGTGCGACCCACCTTCAATTCGAATGTTTGGCCTACAAAGCGGCATCTTTGATCCTCGTTCGTTGACATAGTTCGGAGCTTCGGATCCCTTCCTTTACTTATATGACAGGGGATTTCGACTGTGCGTTCAATAACGTCGAGTGACTTCTACATCCTGCTCTTACGCATAAAGCACGTTTCTGACGCAGACGTTAAGGTGGAAAGTGCCATTGTATCGATAACTCAGATGCAAATGTGCGCGCATTGCTGATACAGATCGTTATCTTAGTCTTCTGCAATTTTGACAGCTTAGAATGGCCCTGAAATTTTAGCTGCCTTGCCGTACTCGTCCCTCCAGACCCTCCCTTATCGAAGACTACTTAGTGGTCAAGGGAATGAGGCCCAATTTATTTTGCGGCGTTTGGTATTCGATACCTACGTATAGCCAGATGACAGCTTATTTGTTGAAGGCAATTCCTAACAGCCTCCCACATATTTCCCTAACACTTGATTACATTCTTTTAGCCGAATCTATTCATAGAATACAATCCACATAAGCGAAAACGCAGCCACACATGCGTGCTTGAATACGCCTCACAAATACAGAAAGTATGTGCCAAATCGGCACAGCAGAAACACGGACTCCATCTCCTAGATCCATTTGCGTCTCAGCGAAGCAAAGGCCACTGTTGGCCTGCGATTAACTCCTTAAGGTTTTCCAGTGGACAATAACGCTTCGGCGATTTCCCCTTCCTAAGAAACTAAGTGAACTATATTGGCAAAGAACCGAATTGTTAAGAAGAACTCACCGCTGTCTTCGGGGAACAGTGACAACGTCCGCCCCTAGGTCACAAACTGTGAGCAATGAACCTTACCCGGATCAGAAACATGATCTTATATAAATGTACCGCACCATCACACGTGGTGCCACGTTACCAAATAAGCGATAACAACGTCACGTTGGCTTAACAGGTATAGTTGGTAAGATACAAAATGATCAATAATGTCGAAGGCTGTCTTTCGAGCATTCATTAATATCATTGATATTACTATTATTGCTGTTATTATGATTATCATTGTTATTATTGCTACCAGTTGGCAGGGGCGCGTGTGGCGCAGTGGTTGGAGGCACCACTGCGACACGCACGTGGAATCGATCCATGCGCCCATGGCCCACCAAGCCATCCATCCTTCCGAGGTCGGCAAATTGGTACCAGAGTTGTCTGGGAGGATAACAGCACTGGGTCGATACATTAGTATGCAACCGTGAGTCATTGTCAAGGCCGGATATGCATTCAATCACTCGATGCTCAATGAAGACGAATGCAAGGCGCATCTCCCAGGGATCGATCATCGCCGAGAGCTCCTTCATTGCTGTCATTTTTATTATTATTACAATAATTTATACTCACTTTGTTCAAAATGGTACCTATTTACTGAAAAGACTAACGATTAGCAAGTTCAGGAGCAGAAATATGGTAAGAAAAACAATGAATCACCACCTCATTATTTTGAATGGATAGCATTGCACTTTATTGTTTTTCTATTTGCTGGACTAACAGGGAAGGATATAGAACGTTTGCTGGAAATAGACTCCGCAATATTTAGCTGGCTTTCCTGATTGAAACGCTGGACTCGTTTTCTGCCTGGGAGACCCTGCTGGTGGGATGAAACCACCCGCTGCGCATTGCAGCCTGACACCCATGAACATCTTGTAGCAACGATGAGGCGGTAGACCGTGGGGGGCATGGAAAATAGGCTGATGTATGCCAACATGATCAGTAATGGTCAATAAGATGCTTAATAACGAGTGATATCGACAATAGGCTGCTGAGCACGGCCAGGCGACGTGCGCTGCAAGGACTCTACGCACGCTCCGAGAAGTTTGTACTAGCGGATGTAATCATACGTGATTGTATGGTATAGGATTAGGGCCAGCGGGCACATATAACAACAATCTTACATGCGGACAAGCGGCCTTACACGCCCCAGCTTGTGTAATGTAATGGGTGTAAGGATGGTCCTGCGCTCACCAGCGACGGATCAGGGTGAACGCCCATGGGTATGCCCCGTCCCAATGACTGCGTACCGCGAGCCCAACTGTGATATCGTGAGCATCGACAACATTAAACCTACAGTGTTTCGACTGCAAGTTATCGGAATGCAACGGATGATAAAGATAGAGTAAAAATGAGTCCCGATACTAACAATTCATAAAGATGATAAATTAATGATGATTTTATAGGAAGTGGATTATCCGCACTATCGATCGGGGAGTGTAAATGATGACATGTCTCCGCCAACAATGGCATATGGGCATAGAACATGGGGAGCTGCGTGCGCATGCAACTACGGGCTGATCTGGATCGTCGATCTCATGCTGCAATAGGATGTACAATTAGTTCTTGAAACACTTAATGTTATTGACCGAATAGATCATTAAGATCTGTAACCTGTGGCAGCGGCTACAAGGCGAGTATTATCGATATGAAACAAGATCATTTAGAGAGATAGAGAACTTTTCAGAAGGAGACCTCTCTACATCTGCTGCTTTGACATCGCAGTTTCTAACGCCTAAAATTTGTTAGCAGTAAAGCCTATGTTACAATCCTATTTTACAAGACAAAAGTGCATACAGCGCATTACAATACTTCACATCATGCCAACGGTTTACCACCTCATCGTGGCCGGGAGGTGTTCCTGGGTTCCAGACGGCGGCTAAGAGTAAACCAATACCAGCATCCATCTCCCTGCTGTTACCAAACAAGTCATTTGGTGACAAATCTTCTTCTAATCCACGGAGGCAGCGACTGCCTGTGGTGGTAAAGAAAAGGGGCAGATTGACCAGGCTGGCCTCGGAACTAGAAGAAAACCCAATTGTTAAACCAGCAAAACTCCGAAAATGGGGAATATGCTGGAATCCGTACAAGCAATGAGGGGAATGTAATCATACGTGATTGTATGGTATAGGATTAGGGCCAGCGGGCACATATAACAACAATCTTATATGCGGACAAGCGGCCTTACACGCCCCAGCTTGTGTAACGTAATGGGTGTAAGGATGGTCCTGCGCTCACCAGCGACGGATCAGGGTGAACGCCCATGGGTATGCCCCGTCCCAATGACTGCGTACCGCGAGCCCAACTGTGATATCGTGAGCATCGACAACATTAAACCTACAGTGTTTCGACTGCAAGTTATCGGAATGCAACGGATGATAAAGATAGAGTAAAAATGAGTCCCGATACTAACAATTCATAAAGATGATAAATTAATGATGATTTTGTAGGAAGTGGATTATCCGCACTATCGATCGGGGAGTGGTAAATGATGACATGTCTCCGCCAACGATGGCATATGGGCATAGAGCATGGGGAGCTGCGTGCGCATGCAACTACGGGCTGATCTGGATCGTCGATCTCATGCTGCAATAGGATGTACAATTAGTTCTTGAAACACTTAATGTTATTGACCGAATAGATCATTAAGATCTGTAACCTGTGGCAGCGGCTACAAGGCGAGTATTATCGATATGAAACAAGATCATTTAGAGAGATAGAGAACTTTTCAGAAGGAGACCTCTCTACATCTGCTGCTTTGACATCGCAGTTTCTAACGCCTAAAATTTGTTAGCAGTAAAGCCTATGTTACAATCCTATTTTACAAGACAAAAGTGCATACAGCGCATTACAATACTTCACATCATGCCAACGGTTTACCACCTCATCGTGGCCGGGAGGTGTTCCTGGGTTCCAGACGGCGGCTAAGAGTAAACCAATACCAGCATCCATCTCCCTGCTGTTACCAAACAAGTCATTTGGTGACAAATCTTCTTCTAATCCACGGAGGCAGCGACTGCCTGTGGTGGTAAAGAAAAGGGGCAGATTGACCAGGCTGGCCTCGGAACTAGAAGAAAACCCAATTGTTAAACCAGCAAAACTCCGAAAATGGGGAATATGCTGGAATCCGTACAAGCAATGAGGACAGGTCGTCCAAATGCCCAAGTAATACTTTACGTTGACACGTAATAGTTCTGCAGTCGAAAAAATTATTATCACTAGAACGCATAGAAGAAAAATGAAAGAACGAAATCTTGCACTAATTTCCAAACTACCTGGTACAATAGACCTCATCCACAAGGTAATAAGGCTCATTGAAGTATTGCGTGAGCACAAGAGACGGCTCTGCCCCACTTTCATCGATTTACAGAAGGCCTTTGATTCAATTGAGATAGAAGCAGTCATGGAAACCCTTGGTAGTCAAGGAGTGCCTACTCAGTACATAAAGATTCTTCGTGAGCTATACAAAAATTTCACAACTAAGATATCACTGTGCCGCAACGACATTAACATTGACGTCAAAAGAAGAGTTAGGCAAGGCGATAGAATCTCGCCAATATTATTTACCGCCACCCTCCAGAACGTTACGCGGGCATTTTAAGAAGATAATTTGGGAGTGAAAATCGATGCTCAGCGGTTACATCACTTTCGCTTTGCTGATGACATTGTCCTTGTAACACCAGACAATAGCCTAGCGAAACGTATGCTTGCGGACTTTATAAGGCGTGTGTAAAGAAAGATTGGTCTTCCACTAAATCTCACGAAAACGATGTTTATGAAGAACGGCTTGGTTTCGTATGCCCCATTCGCGCTAAACGGAACGAATATCTCCGAATGCTCCAGTTATGTTTAGGTTGGGAAATCAACATGTTGAAGAACTTAGCCCCAGAGTTGAACAGAAGGAAGCGAGTGGCTTGAGCAGCTTTCAAGAGCATCGAGGATGTAGTGAAGAAAACAAAAAACATCCGACTCCGTGCCCACGTTTTTGATTCAACGGTCCTTCCTCCACTAATGTGTGCGTCCGAAACCTGGTCGCTGCGCAAGCAGAATGAAAGATCACTCAGCGTTATCGAACGTACAGTCGAAGAGACGTTGTTAGGAGTATCCCGTTTCACACAAGCAAGGGGTGGAATCCGAAGCTCCGACCTACGTCAACGACCGAAAATCAAAGATGCCGTTCTATACGCCAAACAGTCGAAGATAAGATGGGTCGGACACGTAATGTGTATGAAGGATATCGATGGACAAGAGCCGTTAGTGACTGGATTCCTCGGGATGTTAAACGCACTGCAGGAAGACCACGGACCCGATGGTCAGAGTTCTTCGCAAAGAGCCTAGAAGAAAGATATGATGCTCGAAAAGTTTCTAGAGCGAGCAGAACTTACCGGGCTGCTCTTATATGCGACAGGAGAAAATGGAAGATTGACTGGTGTCCGCTCGGGTCACTAGAGGATCAAGGGGGCAACAGGTGACGCAGGTGGTAATTACTAATTGTTGACTAATGTTATTGCCAATATTGTTAATACTATTAGTTTATTTAGTACTATTTCAACACTATTTGTTTCATATAATAACGTCTTACTGCAATGATGCAATCGCTTCAAGCTTTTCGCGGATGTCGCACATTTTTTGATGTTTGGAAAGGATCACCTGGAGTTGGAAATATTGTTTTCGTACCAGAAGTGGTCAATTCGAGTCGTGCAATGCTTTACGTTTGACCTCTCTACATCTGCTGCTTTGACATCGCAGTTTCTAACGCCTAAAATTTGTTAGCAGTAAAGCCTATGTTACAATCCTATTATACAAGACAAAAGTGCATACAGCGCATTACAATACTTCACATCATGCCAACGGTTTACCACCTCATCGTGGCCGGGAGGTGTTCCTGGGTTCCAGACGGCGGCTAAGAGTAAACCAATACCAGCATCCATCTCCCTGCTGTTACCAAACAAGTCATTTGGTGACAAATCTTCTTCTAATCCACGGAGGCAGCGACTGCCTGTGGTGGTAAAGAAAAGGGGCAGATTGACCAGGCTGGCCTCGGAACTAGAAGAAAACCCAATTGTTAAACCAGCAAAACTCCGAAAATGGGGAATATGCTGGAATCCGTACAAGCAATGAGGACAGGTCGTCCAAATGCCCAAGTAATACTTTACGTTGACACGTAATAGTTCTGCAGTCGAAAAAATTATTATCACTAGAACGCATAGAAGAAAAATGAAAGAACGAAATCTTGCACTAATTTCCAAACTACCTGGTACAATAGACCTCATCCACAAGGTAATAAGGCTCATTGAAGTATTGCGTGAGCACAAGAGACGGCTCTGCCCCACTTTCATCGATTTACAGAAGGCCTTTGATTCAATTGAGATAGAAGCAGTCATGGAAACCCTTGGTAGTCAAGGAGTGCCTACTCAGTACATAAAGATTCTTCGTGAGCTATACAAAAATTTCACAACTAAGATATCACTGTGCCGCAACGACATTAACATTGACGTCAAAAGAAGAGTTAGGCAAGGCGATAGAATCTCGCCAATATTATTTACCGCCACCCTCCAGAACGTTACGCGGGCATTTTAAGAAGATAATTTGGGAGTGAAAATCGATGCTCAGCGGTTACATCACTTTCGCTTTGCTGATGACATTGTCCTTGTAACACCAGACAATAGCCTAGCGAAACGTATGCTTGCGGACTTTATAAGGCGTGTGTAAAGAAAGATTGGTCTTCCACTAAATCTCACGAAAACGATGTTTATGAAGAACGGCTTGGTTTCGTATGCCCCATTCGCGCTAAACGGAACGAATATCTCCGAATGCTCCAGTTATGTTTAGGTTGGGAAATCAACATGTTGAAGAACTTAGCCCCAGAGTTGAACAGAAGGAAGCGAGTGGCTTGAGCAGCTTTCAAGAGCATCGAGGATGTAGTGAAGAAAACAAAAAACATCCGACTCCGTGCCCACGTTTTTGATTCAACGGTCCTTCCTCCACTAATGTGTGCGTCCGAAACCTGGTCGCTGCGCAAGCAGAATGAAAGATCACTCAGCGTTATCGAACGTACAGTCGAAGAGACGTTGTTAGGAGTATCCCGTTTCACACAAGCAAGGGGTGGAATCCGAAGCTCCGACCTACGTCAACGACCGAAAATCAAAGATGCCGTTCTATACGCCAAACAGTCGAAGATAGCGATGAAAAATCGAAGATACCGTACTGTACGCCAAACCGTCGAAGATAAGATGGGTCGGACACGTAATGTGTATGAAGGATATCGATGGACAAGAGCCGTTAGTGACTGGATTCCTCGGGATGTTAAACGCACTGCAGGAAGACCACGGACCCGATGGTCAGAGTTCTTCGCAAAGAGCCTAGAAGAAAGATATGATGCTCGAAAAGTTTCTAGAGCGAGCAGAACTTACCGGGCTGCTCTTATATGCGACAGGAGAAAATGGAAGATTGACTGGTGTCCGCTCGGGTCACTAGAGGATCAAGGGGGCAACAGGTGACGCAGGTGGTAATTACTAATTGTTGACTAATGTTATTGCCAATATTGTTAATACTATTAGTTTATTTAGTACTATTTCAACACTATTTGTTTCATATAATAACGTCTTACTGCAATGATGCAATCGCTTCAAGCTTTTCGCGGATGTCGCACATTTTTTGATGTTTGGAAAGGATCACCTGGAGTTGGAAATATTGTTTTCGTACCAGAAGTGGTCAATTCGAGTCGTGCAATGCTTTACGTTTTTGAATTGGTCTGACATTCTTTTTACTCAACACAGCGATTCAATACAAATATTGCAGGTTCTTACCAGAGAAAAAAGTGATAGAACTTTGTTCAGTATCACCTGTATCACCTGCAGTCCCGTTGATCGTCTAGTGACCCGAGCGGGCCCCAGTAAATCCTCCATTTTTCCCTGTCGCGTGCAAGAGTAGCCCCGTGTGTTCTGCTCGCATAAGGGACTCATCGAGCATCATATCTTTCTTCTAGGCTCTTCGTGAAGAACTCTGACCATCGGGCCGGTGGTCTTCCTGCAGAACCTTTGACATCCCGAGGAATCCAGTCACTAACAACTCTTGTCCATCGTTTATCATTCATATGCACTACGTGTCCGGCCCACCTCATCTTCGACTGTTTGGCGTATAGAACTGCATCTTTGATTTTCGATCGTTGACGTAGATCGGAACTTCGGATCCCATCCCTTACTTGTGTGAAACAGTATACTCCTAGCATCGTCCTCTCGACTGAGCGTTCGATAACGCTGAGTGATCTTTCATACTGCTTACGTAGCGACCAGGTTTCTGGCGCATACGTTAGGGTAGGAAGAACCGTTGAGTCGAAAAGGTGGGCACGGAGTCGGGTGTTCTTTGCTCTCTTCACTACATCCTCTTAAAAGCTCCCCAAGCCGCTCGTTTCCATCTGCTCAGCTCTGGAGCCAAGTCGTTCATCATATTGATTTCCCGACCTAGATAGACATAACTGGAGCATTCGGAGATAATCGTTCCGTTGAGCGTGAATGGGGCAAACGAAACCAATCCGTTCTTCATGAACATCGTTCTCTTTAGATTTAGCCGAAGATCAATCTTTCCACACGCTTTACCAAAGTCCGCAAGAATACGTTCCGCTTATCTAATGTTTGGTGTTATAAGAACGATATAATCAGCAAAGCGAAGGTGATGTATCTGCCGACCGTGGATTTTCACTCCCATATTATCCCATTCCAATGTTCGCATGACGTTCTGGATGGTGGCTGTAAATAATTCAGGCGAGATTGTATCGGGTCTTTTGTACTCTCGCGATGCTTCACTGGGCCTTGTTAACGTGTGAATTTGGTCCATCGTACAAAACCCGTTTCGAAACCCTGCTTGCTCGCATGGCTGTCCTTCGTCAAGTGTTTTGTCAATCCTGTTCAGGTTGACTCGAGTGAAAAGTTTGTAGACGACAGACAGCAAGCAGATTGGGCGATAGTTGCATATATCGTGTAATCTCTCTTCTTGTACAACAACACGGTTTTGCTGGTCTTCCAGTGGGTAGGGATCTTGCATTCAGACAGGTAACGTGAGAAGAGCCGAGCCAGTGTGCTTACGAGGACTGGCGGAAGGTTTTTCAGATGTTCTGATCTTATCCTGTCCGGACCTGGTGCTGTTCGATTTCCCACCGACGAAATGGAATGTCGGATATCTGAAGGGAGAACCGGTGGAACAAGATACCCATCCTCTTTTATTTCATAAGACGGGAGGTGGACGTGGGTATCGAAGAGATATGAGTAGTAATCCTGGACGATTTTCTCCATTGCCTTTCTGGACGCTGTTATTATTCCATCTGGGCGTCGGAGTGCAATCATGTTATTCTTGTAATTGGCGAAGATTAGGTGAGCTTTGCGAATACTTTTACCAGCTTCTGCTTCTTCGACCATTACTGCTGCTTTTCTCTCTTCAAGATCGTCTTTTATCGCCTGTCTGCACTGTTTCGCAAGCTCGGACGTTAGTTCGCGGTTGCCCGCAGCTCGTGCGATTCCACGCTTGCGTATTAGCTCGAGAGTTTCTGGGGACAGACCTCTCTTGGTGACCTTCGAACTCTCAGCTTTCATGGTGCTAACGTGAAGGTGTCCAATGAGCCAATCGTATTCCTCGTCGATGTTGTCGACAACGGCATCTTCCCAACAGCCGACTAATGAGTTGAATTTGTTTGTTTGTTTGTTTGTGGTGGTTGTGCGGCATCTTTGAAAAGCCCTAATGCTGCCGCAGCTGCTCTCCTTCTTCTATCTAGTTCCTCCCTCATGCTGTTTTCATGTTCGTTGACCTTGCAAGGTATACGTACGAGGTGGTCCTGCAGTCGGATGACCGGATGATACCAACTTCGCTTCTAATAAGGTCAACTGCTACTGATGAGCTTTTCGTACTCTAGTACACTACGATTAGTATTTTGGCATGCAATTAGCACAGATATTTTTCTACTTTATTATAGGATTCTGCTACATAGACCATAACCAAACGATATCCATTATCATGGAAATTTGTCGGTAGCACCACTTGTCTCTAGTCCTAACCTTTGTCGACTGTAAAAAAGTGTTTGACACTATCGAAACGACTGCAATCCTGTAAGCACTCGTCGACCAAGGAGTAAGCTTGTCCTGTATAGGACCTCTGTCCGACTGTTATCGGAATTGCGTTAAGAAAATACAGCTTTTCCACCTAGCTCTAACCATACCCATAGGAAAAGGAGTTCGACAGGGCGGCACAATATCGCCAAAGTTGATCAGTACCACACAGCAATGGATAACGAAGTCACCTGATTGGGATGAAAAAGACATACATATTGATGGAGTATTCCCATCGAACCTTCGTTTTGCCGACGACATCGCCATCTTCTCAAGAAGTACCGGCGAGGCAGAGATGACGATCAGCAAACTCAACGAAGCGGGAAAAAGGTCGGGATTCGCATAAATTGAAAGAATGCCCAGTTTATGAAAAACCCATGGTGCGAAGACGAAAAAATTGAATTGTATGGTTCACTGTTGCAGAGACCACTTTGTGCGTATACCTTTGGGATCAACGAACATGGAAAACAACATGAGGAAGGAAATAGACAGAAGAAGGAGAGCAGCTCGGGCCGCATTCGGGCCTCTCAAAAAAGCCACCGACCAAAATTCTGCGCTCATCTTTCCGATTCTATGGTCTTCCCAGCGCTCTGTTATACTGTAAAGACCTAGGCTCATACGTTAAGCACGTCAAGATTGCTGCCCACAGTTCACAGAGCGTTTGAACGATGCCTCCTAAAATATAACCAGCACACTAAATTCGTAGCTGGGATGCGAAGCTTGCTCTTCGAAATCTCTCTCATCTTCAAGACCCGTGAGAACATACATCGATAGCGAAACAAACAGATGGGTCAGCAACATAATGAGAAGGACAGACGACAGATGGACGAATAGAGCAGTAGAGTGGACTCTAATGCAAACATTCCCCAGAACGACTACACGTTGGGCGTACATTTTCATAACAAAGTTGGCCAACTATACCTGCGGCTGCAGTTGTTTTACAGATCACGGTATGAGACTCGCAAGCGATACCATGCTCGAACAAGACCACCACCATGGAATACGAATGCGAGAGAAAGTAACGAAGGGCTATGTGATTGGCACAGCCCGTGAAGACAGACCGTTCAAGTATCCAAGTAAGTAAGCGCTTATGGAGAAATTTCCAACGCTCGTAGACATACGGAAGTGTGTTCAGTTGCACTGAGTATTGGATTCAGCTCAGTTCTAGTAGTTGAGTTCAGTTGAACTACGTTTGTTTGATTTTTCTATTTCACTTGACCCTACACTGCACATCATGTGTATCCCGCTGCCAATTCCATTCGGTTTATCGCCTGATATTCGTCTTGTGTTAAAGTGATCGGTTATAGGTAAAGATTGGCCTATATGATGACGATTTTTTTCCCTACTAAAGTCGGATTTTTGGTTGTGTTGATTCTAACCTGAATACTAAGAGAGCCATGATTCGACATTTCACGGTAATCGACGGTCTGTTATTAAATCAGTTCTGATGATTTAGTTTTTAGTCTAATCATTGGGTTTATTTTACCGAATAACGCCTAGGCTTGGACTACAGGCCAAGCCAAAGCCTAGACCTAACACTTGGCGCTTGGTCTTCCCTGTATCCTAAGGTCATCTCGTAACTCAGAAATGAAAATGAATTTTGTCGTTAAGAACCTAACACTGGGCTGTTTAAAAAAACTTTATTCCTCCAACGTATCGATATTTTCGTGTTCTTCAGAGCCAATGATCCGAGTTAAAGCTCCATTCTCGTTCGTCCATGCGATTTGAGTATTCGTAGCGGAGTATTGTTACGAAACGTATTCACACGATCATTCAGGAAATGCGATTTGTTACGCGGCAACCTCTTTGCCATTAAACGACTTTCCGGTTTCGGGTAGCGTGCCTCCTTTCAATAGGTATCACAAATGAACACTTTCGAAGACATCTCGTTGCTATGTGGTGCGTATTTTCTATGCCATTTCTTGTGGCAATATTGACACACTTCAAGTTGGTTCGTAGTCACTGGCGTTGTTCTTCACATGCACAAATTCGTCTTTCCGTTCAGTATTTTGTAGTGTGCGATGCTCCTGATTTGCTTGGCCCCACAAAACCGGACTTCGTCGTAGAGGGATCGTCTAACCCGACGAGGTGCAGACAATATTTTCCTTTTGTAGAGTTGGCCACAATAATGCCTTTGAAGTCACTTTCCATCAAAGTTGACGTTTGCACTTGAACAAATCCACATTCTGCAGGAGGTCAACAACATATTAGCGCCCTGAATAATTTACAACATGCTTGTACCAAAAGCTAAAGTTTTCGATTGTACTAACTACGTACTGTACACTACGGAATACTAATAAGAAGAAGCTATCATACCTTTGTCTTCTTGATTGTCTTTTAGATCTAAGACCTCTGGATCTTCTTTAACCAAACATGGCCCGGTTTTTTGAGCCTGCAGTAACGATATGGTTTATTTGCATGTTCTTGTTGACCTAATCTTGATGCGTTGATGCGAGATTGGTATAAGATGCCGTTGTTGTTCTCATTGTTGTTGTTATCGTTGTTGTTTTTGATGTTGTTGGTCGACAGCTGATGGTTCATACTGCATTCCCATTCGTAATAGCACCTGCTCTGACGAAATCGAAATGACCGAAACGTCATCCATCGACCGATAACAACCACAATAACAACAACTTTTATCAACCTCACATCAGCTCATCAAGATGAGTTCGTAGGGAGAAACAAAAAATATATCGAATAGTCATGGCGATGTTTATAGAAAGTCGGTCTTTTGAAGATGAAGCTGGTTGATGATTACTAGGCCAGAGTTCCTAATTTCGTGTTCTTCAGAGCCAATGGTCCGAGTTAAAGCTCCATTCTCGTTCGTCCTTGCGATTTGAATATTCGTAGCGGAGTATTGTTACGAAACCTATTCACACGATCATTCAGGAAATGCGATTTGTTACGCGGCAACCTCTTTGCCATTAAACGACTTTCCGGTTTCGGGTAGCGTGCCTCCTTTCAATAGGTATCACAAATGAACACTTTCGAAGACATCTCGTTGCTATGTGGTGCGTATTTTCTATGCCATTTCTTGTGGCAATATTGACACACTTCAAGTTGGTTCGTAGTCACTGGCGTTGTTCTTCACATGCACAAATTCGTCTTTCCGTTCAGTATTTTGTAGTGTGCGATGCTCCTGATTTGCTTGGCCCCACAAAACCGGACTTCGTCGTAGAGGGATCGTCTAACCCGACGAGGTGCAGACAATATTTTCCTTTTGTAGAGTTGGCCACAATAATGCCTTTGAAGTCACTTTCCATCAAAGTTGACGTTTGCACTTGAACAAATCCACATTCTGCAGGAGGTCAACAACATATTAGCGCCCTGAATAATTTACAACATGCTTGTACCAAAAGCTAAAGTTTTCGATTGTACTAACTACGTACTGTACACTATGGAATACTAATAAAAAGAAGCTATCATACCTTCGTCTTCTTGATTGACTTTTAGATCTAAGACCTCTGAGTCATCTTTAGCCAAACATGGCACCATTTTTTGAGGCTGCTAAAAATAAGGTTTATTTATATGTTCTCATGAACTGGTCTTATTGAGCTGATGCGAGATTGCCACAGGGCTTCGTTGTCGTTGTTGTTGGTGGTGTTATGGTCCGTGGCTAATGTTTCAACGATTTCGCTTTCCTCAGAGCCTGGACTTATCCTACGTAACAGCAATCTTATATTCGGTGAAATATTTATAGTATTAATGAAGATCAAACTTTCAAATGAACTCCATATTGATCAAAAAGACTAGTCACCGTGTTGTTAAGAGTGGGACTGCCCACGTGTTGTCCACGTGGGATGGCCAGGGAGACCGACCCCGGTTAACAAATTATTTTGAAATTAGGGAATAATAAATGCAAAAAACTACCTCGAAATACTATAAATATTTCACCGAATGTAATGCTGCTCATATATAAAATGCGCCCAGGCTCTGAGGAAAGCGAAATCGCCGGAACGTCAGCTATCAACCGATGAGAACAACAATTACATCAACAGCCTTTATCAACCTCGTATCAGCTCATCAAGATGAGTTTATAGGGGCACGCAAATAAATATGTCTATTGATTATGATGATGTTTATAGAGGACCGGTCTTTTGAAGGTGAAGCTGATTGATGATTGCTCGACCTGAAAGCCTAAACTCTGCCTTAGATCTTTCTTTGTTGGCGCTTATTACAAAAAATCACCTAAATAAATACTAGTTCTACAATAATCGAGATAGATGTCACAGCGAAGTCCAAAACCGAAACCTGAATTGGTGATTACACCGATATTCCACTATTTAAATCGAAACGCCTTATCTCGAGCTTGTTAATACCAATTAATACATGTCAACACATTGTGCCATAATCGAATGTAATGTGAACCCTGGAGTTGCGCAGAGCTGTATTCATCAGATGCTGTCTGCACTTGGGAGGGAAGGTCGAGGTACTGTTTAAAGAGAAAAACTGTTGAACTATTTCTGTTGTTTTTTAAGTGTATTATTATGTCTATTAAAATATTATTATTATATATATTCATATTTATTATTATATAATATTATTCAAAGCGGAAGAACAGCCGGTACATTAGAACCGTCTATAGTGAGTTCTGTCTATGAACGGTTTCTTTTGCTGCTGGCCTCCGTCTTCCTTCATCTGGAAAATCGAGTGTGAGCTTCGGAACGAGGAAGCGTGTTACACCTCCAGTTGTAGAGAGATCAGTATTTACGAAAAGTATGCACGTGTAGCAACCTTTCTTGTGCAATGTGAACAACGTTAGACCGCACGCATGCCTTCTATGTAAGATTTTCTGATGGAACACGACGCTACCTTTAAACGGTACGCTGAGATTTTCAACAAGTCCGTACTTCCCAAGTATTCATACTGTGCTGTAGCTCATGCTGAAAAGGTTGACCAGCGGCCTAATGTAATATAAAGAGTCTACACCTTCCCTTGTTGGCAAAGTGGAGGTTAGTTTTTAAACTCTCAAATCTCTTCAAAAGAAGTGTTACTAAAGGAGATCCAATAATGATGAAGCATGATGCAACCCTCAAGAATTCTTCGGGAATGTGCAGGCTGACAATGCCTATCCAGAAAGCAGATAAAGCTGAATCTTCTCATCTTGTCGACATTTGTCACTTTCCAAAACGAATCGTTTTGTGGAGCATATTTGTTCGCCTCTTTGATGACTAGCTCTCAAATATCGGCCCTAACCAATTTATAACGGTGTTTCTCCTTTCATACTAGTCTTGCTTACATCTAAGAGAAGGAATTTATGAGGAATTATGTCGCATTATAAGTCCCCACAGACGCCAACAATGCATTCATCTTTTTCTTTGATTCGCCTTCTTCAGTCTCTTCGGCGGAACACTCAAGAAGCTCTTTCTGTCCTCTACGTTTTCATTTTCTCTACCGATGACAAGGCGACTAAAAATGTAGTTGAAGCCGTCGCCAGCTCATAAAAAATGCGTTACTGCCGGAAAAGAAAAGAAACAATACCATCTACAGTGGAAGTAAGTAATAACCCCAAAAGAAAGCATGCTCTTCGCTTACCCGGATTTCCTAGAATCCTCCGCAAGACTCAAAAAACAAATACTATTGCTTCTATGCTGAAAACTAAACATGAAATGAGGCCCATCTACTACAGCTCCTCACTTTTGGGCCTGACGACCAATGTGCTTCCAGTTGCCAATTTTTTCACACGAATTCCAATTTTCGATCTATGATTCACTAGATAGACAGAATCCAATATATATTCAATATATTCAATATAATATTCAGTTATAATATATTCAGTAATATATATATAATATTGTTTCAATATATTCAGCAAAATCCTCTTAAATTTTGGCGGTATTATGTGCAGAGGACGAAGTGTAGTTCAGAAATGTAGGCTACATCATGAATATTCTACATCTAGATGAGCAAGAAAGGCCATCTTTACGTAAAGCAGACTGATGTTATTCATTCCATATCTCCTCTGGTTACTGAAAATTTGTCGAAAAAAAGTTTACTGTCGAAAAAACCAGCTTTGTCATCATTAACTAGCGGATGACCTCAGGGCTTGCTTGGCCTTCCAGAAATCAACGATGATCATCAATGCGTTAAGGCAGGTACAAAATAAACTGTGGAACACTGCACATAGAGAGTAGGGTCATTTCACACTGCTTCCTGGTGTAGGATGGTTTTTGTCGCTGGAATGCAGTGACATCGCTCAAGAGTTATTTTCGCTGCGAAGACAAATGACTGCAATAGGATTGGAGGCATGAATAAATGTATTTTTGCTTTGAAGCTATGAAAAAAGGCAAAATTAGTAGGCAGTATACCGAAGAACTTCCTGTTTCTTAGGAAATCAGTTCATACAAGTAGCAAAAAGATACCATGTTACTAATGGGGTACTCCATCAGACTCTGAGATTTCTGCGATCTCACGTTTTTTAGAATCTGGTTGTGTTACAGAGGAAAAAACCGGATTGTTGAAAAGAACTCACCGTATTCTTCTTCGAACTTCGAAGAAGTCTTCTTCGAAGACAATACGCGCACGTAGGTCACATACTACAAACAATGAACTCTGTTCGGATTAGAAATTTCATGTGATATAAATGTGCTTCTCCATCGCATGTGATTAGGCGCTCATTTGTGATGAGAATGAACAGTGACATACTTGCTGATCCTCGAGGACTACTTTGACCATAGCGGATTGAACGAGAACACCTGGTTTTCCTTCTTCGGGGTCAGTAGGGCATGATCTGAAAACTTTCGCTGATTACTTTTTATTTATTACTTGCGTTTCTCCACTATGTGCAGAAATAATGAAGGACAACGCATGCGCCTTTGATCGGTACTTGACGGAGGCGCCATGCTTTCGACTTCACCAAGCTTCGTAGACGCGAGTGAATGCAAATCTGCCCAAAAAACCACTTGGGGTACCCAGAGTTGAATCAAATAAATGCTGTTATCCTTCTAGACTAGATCGGTATTTGTTTGGAGAATTCGGAGAAATGGAAGATATGGTAATCCTCGGAGACTTGCCGGAACCAGCGATTGGTCCAGTCTGCATTGCATGGCACCTCTAACTACTGCTCATGGCATGCATCAGAATAAAACGCACCTTGATGTCTTCACTGATACCACTGAATGGTAATGCCGACCGACCTTCTCAGTTGAGTAATGAGCTTGGAATAAACCACCCACGTTCCGACTGTTTCTTCATTTATCTTCCTATTTTATCTCGGTATGGTTTGTTTACAAAATCAAATCTGTTATAGCTAGTAGATATATATTCATATATCTATATCCATATATATACATATATGTAAATCACCCGTTGATGGTCGAGTGACTCGAGCAGGCGCCAGTAAATCTTATATTTTTCATTGTCGCGTGCAAGAGTAGCCCAGTGAGTTCTGCTCGCTTTAGGGATACGTCGAGCATCATATCTTTCTTCTAAGCTTTTCGTGAAGAACTCTGACCATCGGGTCGGTGGTCTTCCTGCAGTACGTTTGACGTTTGACACTCCAAGGAATCCAGTCGCTAACAGCCCTCGTCCATCGGTTATCATTCATACGCATTACGTGTCCGGACCACCCTATCTTCGACTGTTTGGCGTATAGAACGGCATCTTTGATTTTCGATCGTTGACACAGGTCGGAGCTTCGGATCCCATCCCTAACTTGTGTGAAACAGGATACTCCTAGAATCGTCCTTTCGACTGCGCGTTCGATAACGCTGAGTGATATTTCATCCTGCTCCTTGACAGACATAACTGGAGCATTCGGAGATATTCGTTCCGTTGAGCGTGAATGGAGCATAAGAAGCCAATCCGTCCTTCATGAACATCGCTTTTGTGAGATTTATTCGAAGACCAATCATTCCACACGCTTTATCAAAGTCCGCAAGCATGCGTTCCGCTTGGCTAATGTTTGGTGTTATAAGAACGATATCATCAGCAAAGCGAAGGTGATGTATCTGCCGGCCGTCGATTTTCACTCCGATATTATCCCATTCCAATGTTCGCATGACGTTTTGGAGGGTGGCTGCAAAAAATTTTGGCGAGATTGTATCGCCTTGCCTAACTCCTCTTTTGACGTCAACGTTAATATCGTTGTAGAATGGTGAAATCTTTCCCTGTTTCTGCTGCGCCGATTTGGCACATACTTTCTGTATTTGCTAGGCGTATTCATGCATGCGTGTGTGGGTGCGTTCTCGCTTTATGCGGATTGTATTCTACGAGTCAATTCGGCCAAAAGCCTGCAATCAAGTGACAGGGAAGTATATGAGAGGTGGCTAGGAGTCGCCTCCAACAAATAAGCTCCATGTCCACTCTGGGAGAGCCTCGGAAGCTATCCGTGAGTATAACCAGCCCTCACGTTCAGAGCCCAGCAGGCTATACGTGGGTATCAAATGTGCTAAACACAGTAAAAAAAACGGGCAACATTCCCCTGGCCTCGAAAGAGCCCCCAATTTCGCAGCGTTGGGTAGGACGAGTACGGAGAGGCTCCTAGAATCTCAGGGCCAATGGAAGCTGCCTGGATCAAGAGCTATGGTGACGATCTGTACCTATAACGCACGTACACGTGCATCCGAGTCCTCGATAGAGGACTTGCTCATGCAAGCAGGAATGATAAGGTACGACGTCATCGGCCTGACCGAGAAAAGACGATGCCACCCATTCAACGCTATCTATGACACTGGAGGAGAACTGTTCCTCGGAACATGCGACAGTAGAGGCGTAGGAGGTGTCGGCGTTCTCGTCAACACAAGTTTGTCCATCAACATCGATTCATTCGAACAGCTTGCAACCCGAATCGGACGATTACGATTAAAATGATGTGGGTCAACACCGGCTTTGACAGCCTTTGTCGTTTACGCGCCAACATCAAACTGTGACGAAGAAGAAGTCGAAGCGTTCTACATGGACTTCGAGAGGTTTTACAGAGAAGACCATACATTCTTCAAGGTCATCATTGGAGATTTTAATGCCAAGATCGGACCAAGGAGATCGTCTGAGAAACGTCACATTGGGGCATACGGATTAGAATGGAACGAAA
>MQTX01000323.1:72152-91302 GCA_009735665.1 Angiostrongylus cantonensis
AGTATAAATTTACCTTCCCCCGGAGGGTTAGAAGGCTTGGTGCGCCATGGGCGCAGGGATCGATTCCACGTGCGCCTCGCAGTGGCGCCTCCAACCACTGCGCCCCTTTATACATATATAAATATACATTCCACGGATCTTCCTTATATCAGAAATCTCGAGATGGTTAGTCGTGTGGCTACCTGATGCGTGACGGATAGGGGGTTAATCGCGC
Organism: Angiostrongylus cantonensis; assembly: GCA_009735665.1. NCBI lineage: Eukaryota > Metazoa > Nematoda > Chromadorea > Rhabditida > Metastrongylidae > Angiostrongylus > Angiostrongylus cantonensis. Next base: position 72,367 of record MQTX01000323.1, read on the forward strand.
ACGATTACTACTCAGATCTCTTCGATAGCCGCATCCATCTTACGTCTTATAAAATAAAAGAGGATGGATATGCTGTTCCACCGGTTCTCCCTTCAGAAATCCGACATGCCATTTCGCCGGTGAAAAATCGAACAGCAACAGGTCCGCACAGGATAAGATCTGAACATCTGAAGAACCTTCCGCCAGTCTTCGTAAACACACTGGCTAGGCTTTTCACACGATACCTGTCTGAATGCAAGGTCCCTACTCAGTGGAACACCAGCAAGACCGTGTTGTTGTTCAAGAAGGACGACCTACACGATATAGGCAACTATCGCCCAATCTGATTGCTGTCTGTCGTCTGGAAACTTTTCACTCGAGTCGTCCTAAACAGGATTGACAGAACACTGGAAGAAGGACAAGGAGGAAAGGTTCGGTGAAATAACCCCAATGATTAAACAAAATCATTAGAGCTGATTTAATATTAGACTGCCAATTACCGTGAGACATCCAATCATGGCTCTCTTAGTATTCGAGTTGAAATCAACACAATCAAAATTCAGCGACATTAACATGAAAAAGAAAATCGTTATCACACAGGCCAACCTCAACGCACGTCCGAACACTTTAAGACAAGACGACTATCAAGCAATGAACCAAATAGCACTGGTAACGAGCTACGCATAATGTGCAAGGTAGGATTGAGTGAAATAGAAAATTGAAACGGAGGTAGCTCAACTGAACTCAACTACCAGTACTGAGCTGGATGCAATACTCATTGCAACTGAAAACACTTCCCAATGCATACGGGCGTTGGAAAATTCTCTATAACTAAGTAGTAGAAATATCTGTGCTAATACCAGGCCAAAATACTAACCATAGTGTACTTGAGTACGAAAGGCTTCTCAGTAGCAGTTGTCTTTATTAAAAGCGAAGTTTGTCTTATCCGGTTATCTGATTGCAGGACCACTTCTTACATATACCTTGCAAGATCAACGAACATGGAAACAGCATGAGGAAGGAACTAGACAGAACAAGGAGAGCAGCTTGACGGAGACGGCATAGAAGATTACGAAAAACTGTATCAGCTGTATTACCTGCAGTCCCGTTGATCGTCGACTGACTCGAGCGGTCGCTGGTAAATCCTCCATTTTTCCCTATCGCGTGCAAGAGTAGCCCAGTGGGTTCTCCTCGCTTTAGGGAATCGTCGAGCATCATATCTCTCTTCTAGGTTTTTGGTGAAAAACTCTGATTGTCGGGTCGGTAGTCTTCCTGCAGTACGTTTGACATCCCGAGGAATCCAGTCACTAACAGCCCTTGTCCATCGGTTATCATTCATACTCATTACGTGTCCAGCCCACCCACCAGTCCAGTCCCTCTTCGACTGTTTGGCGTATAGAACGGCATCTTTGATTTTCGGTCGTTGACGTAGGTCGGAGCTTCGGATCCCATCCCTTACTTGTGCCAAACGGGGTACTCCTTGCATCGTCCTTTCGAATGCGCGTTCGATTACGCTGAGTGATCTTTCATCCTGCTTACGTAGCATTCAGACAGACAACGTGTGAAAAGCCGAGCCAGTGTTTTTACGAGGACTGGCGGAAGCCTCTTCAGATGTTCTGGTCTTATCTTGTCCGGACCTGGTGCTGTTCGATTTTTCACCGACGAAATGGCATGTTGGATTTTGGAAGGGAGGACCGGTGGAACAGCATATCCATTTTCTCTTATTTTATAAGACGGAAGATGGACGTGGCTATCGAAGAAATCTGAGGGCTTGGAGAGGTTCTACAGAGAATACCATACTTTCTTCAAGGTCATCTTTGGAGATTTCAATGCCAAGATCGGACCAAGGAGATCATCTGAGGAACGTCACATTGGAACCCACGAATTAGAATGGAACGAAAAGGTTGAGCGGCTCTCTGAGTTTATCATGGCGACCAAAACCATCCATGGTAACTCGCAATTACAGAAGCATCACCGTCAACGATGGACGTGGGAATTTCCCAATGGAGAGTACCATAACGAAATAGACCACATCTTAGTAAATAGGAAGTTTTGCCTAACCGATGTCATAGCCACGTCCATCTTCCGTCTTGTAAAATAAAAGAGGATGGATATGCTGTTCCACCGGTTGCCCCTTCCGAAATCCGACATGCCATTTCGTTGGTGAAAAATCGAACAGCACCAGGTCCGGACAGGATATGATTAGAACATCTGAAAAGCCTTCCACCAGTCCTCGTAAGCACTCTGGCTCGGCTCTTCTCACGTTACCTGTCTGAATGCAAGGTCCCTACTCAGTGGAAGATCAGCAAGACCGTGTTATTGTTCAAGAAGGGCGACCTTCACGATAGCGACCGCTCGAGTCAGTCGACGATCAACGGGACTGCAGGTGATACAGCTGATACAGTTTTTCGTAATCTTCTATGCCGTAAAATCTACATAAAATCTGCGATTTTTGGTATGTCGAAAATTTTAAATGTGAATTTGATGGCCTACATTTACCTTGCACCGAGTTCATGGTGCAGGATCCGTTAGCGGTTCGTCAATTTCCGCAGAGCACAGATTACCATTTGTTGACTGCTTGGAAGAATTCTCAACAGAATTACACAATCGATCATGGGCAACCGACTATTCGGGCATTCGTTGTAAAAGTTGAAGCTGTGAACGCCATCAAACAGAGAATTTTAAAACCGAAGAAGGTTAAAGGATTTTCTAAAGAAGACTTTCCGGAGAGACTATTCGCTTCTGATCAAATCGTTAACGGGCTATCTGCCAACCTTTACTAGCTCTGTGAATCCTGTGGACTAGGTTGTTCGGAAATTAGCGCTGGATTTCGCACTTTTATTTTTCTTCTATACGTTCCATCGATAATGATTTTTTCAAATGCATAACTATTACTTGTCAATGTAAAGCATTACTTGGACACTTGGACGGCCCGTCCTCATTGGTTGTACGGGCCCCAGCTTGTTCTCCATTTTCAGTGTTTTGCTTTTTAAGGCATTTCGGTTCCCTGGAATCCCGGGGTCAGCCAGGTCAATTTCTGCGCCAGGTCGTCACCACCAAAGGCACTGGCAGCTCTTGTGGATAACAGAGAGATTTGCCACCATGCGACTTTGATACCAGGACGGTGGTGCAACCTGGTATTGGTTTACTCTTAGCTAGGATTCCTTATGGAAAGGTCTTAAAAAGTAAAAAGTTGAAGTGAGTTACAAATTATTGCAAAACTATCATTAATTTGTCATCTTCGTGAATTGGTAACATCTTGATTCATTTTTACCCTGCCTTATCATCCATTGCATTCCGATAACTTGCACTCGAAACAGTAGTTTTAATGTTTTCGATGCCCGCGATATCACAGTTGGGCTCGCCGTAAGCAGTCGTTGGGACGGGGCATGCCCATGGGGTTCTCCCTGATCTGTCGCTGGTGGGCACAATTATCTTCACACCCATTGTATCATGTATCATTGTATCATACACGCTGTACTGTGTACGGCTACTTGTCGGCGTGTAACGTTATAGGTGTATGTGCCGGCTGACCCTAATCCTGCATAATATAATCACGTATGTTCACACCCGCCAGTGCAAAGTTTTCGGAGCGAGCGTACCATGCTTACACCTCACGTCGTCTGGCCGTACCCAGCATCCAGTTGTCAATATCACTCCTTATTAAGCACCATATTGACCATTATAGATCGTGTCGCCATACATCAGCCTAGGTAGATTCTCATCAATTATCTCGTCGTTTCTTATTGCTTGTTCAAGTTCATGGTTACTGTTTGACCACCACTGTGTAGTATCTTACGGTTCTGATTGTGCCAGCAGTACTTTGCCCTTTACCTCAGCGCTATGCGTGTGCTCTGGCCCTCTGCGGCTAGCACACTATCCTTCCCAGCCGCCGCACCTGATAATGCAGACGTGGCATCACCCGTAGATGACTAGTCGTTATTTTTATATTATTATTATTGCTATTAACTTTGCATTAATGCTGCAGCAATGTTCTTCACCAAAGAAAAACCATTTACGTTTATAGAATGGGCACAGGTTATATGCCTTGCATCCAGAATTTTATAGCATGACAGCTACTGTAAGCTACAATTCACAGGAACATCCATGAGCTCAAAAGCACATTGGTTTGCTTAAACAAATAATGCCAGTAACCTCGGATCTATTGTGCAGCCGTTAGTTTATCACTGAAAGGTCGACCTAGTTAACGCGATTATAGTACGGTATACACTAGTATTTGCTGAACGACGAACAAATAGGTACTGTTCTTGGCATTGAGACACGAGTTTTCCAAAAATTACATAGTTCACGTATAAAGCTGAAATTCGAGAAAAATCTAAAGGCTGATAGAGTCAGGTCAACTTGCACTGTTGTCTTGCCTGAGAGCTGAAGTTTAGCCATAGTGGCCAGTCTTACACCTTAAGTTGAAGGAATTCTTCATGATATAAACGTCGCTGCATGCTTTGGTTTTCGCTCTGAAAATTTCGATCCTGTGTATTCGTCTTCCTAAACGAGACTGGGAGCAGTTGTTATTTTGCCAATCTCAATAGGAAGCTGTAGTAACGACTACGATATAGTTTTTTTTAAGTAACGATTTTTCTAAATGAGGTGGAAATGCCGCACTTGTATAGTCGACGGTTTCATCCGATTGTAGAATACAACCACTGTTATGCTGAGATACGACTACATGACGCTTGCCGAAAGCTTTTGGGTAGGTTCGTTAGAGGCTTGGGGATTTGTATTCATTGTCATCTTTCCTCATTGATATTAAGAGTGGGAAAAGCATGCTTTCTTAGAAATCTTGGGAGAAGTACACGAAGGAGGCCTCTAGTTCTTCATCAGAAAAAAACCATTTACGTTTATGGATTAAGCACAAGTTATATACCTTGCATTCAGACTTTTATAAACACGACAGCTACTGCAAACAATAATTTTCACGAACAACTGTGAGCTTAAAAGCACATTGGTTTGCTTTAGCAAACAATGCCAGTAACTTCAGATCCGCGGTGCAGTTCATCGTTGAAAGATCGACCTAGTTAGCGCGATTATAGTACGATATAAAGTAGTATTTGTTTAACGACGAACAAATAGCACTGGTGCCTGGCACTGAAACGCTCGCGCGTGACGCAGTGGTTAGGACTGTGCCGGAATACACAAGCATTCAGTGGTTCGCTTGCGCGCACATCCAAATCCGTCTTCCGTACTTGCTAGGTTGCAATATTGGTACTAAGCTCCACAAAAAGTGACTGTAGAGGCAAATGTGATTTCAACCTTTATCTACATTTACGATGTCACATGGAGGCATGGCTAATGGAACAATATTTCAATTTCGCTGAGCTCTACTTCATTTGGACATTTAGACTCTCGTAGTGATGGTATAGTGTGGCTCATGAACAAAAATCGATTCCAGCTTCATTACTAGCTATTTCTGCTCTGCTCTATACTTCGTTCTCAAATGTTCATTAAGTCATAGTTAAGCGCACGAGGTATATAAGCGTTGTAAGAGGTATTCGAATAAGTGGAAAGAATTGGTAAAAATCTGGAATAGCACTATGAAAATTTAGTATTCCTCCAGAAACGGTAAATGAGGATGGTCAGAATCGCCAGGACTGAAGTCGACGAATCGCCAACCGCGATCGAGTCCGTCGATCTCCTTCATCTCGGCTTCGGTCAGCTGGAAGTCGAACAGAGCCGCGTTCTCTTTGATTCGCGCTAGAATGTTTAATATCTTATATTCATATAAACCTTAAATAAAACATGTTGAAGTCTGCTGAGAAACGGTAACCATTGATGGTGAGCTGCTTCACTAGTGAGATTTACTCTGATTTAAGACAACTTTCAAATTGAAAGCTTGAAGGCTCCAAATAAAGCACAACCTGTTAATTCTTGTTCAAAATACTGAGTGACAAGATGCTAAGTGTCAATGAAAAAAACCAACAACGGACTTTACCGGCGGTTTCTCATATTTTTTGAGTTCGACGAATCTTAAAAATTCAAATGTAAACGAAAGGATTTTTAATTATTTCAGGACACTGTTTTTGAATGCTAATGCAGTAATGAAACATGACGTAAGATATCATATCAGAAATGAGAAAGATTTGTTCCGTCTAAAGTCGCCTAGAAGGTGTTCCTGGGTGTCGGGCTGCGATGTACAGTGGGTGGCTTAGTCCCCCAGTAGGGTTTTCCAAGGTGAGATGGAGTCCGGTGTTTCCATCAGGAAGCAAACCGAAGAGTAAACAAATACCAGAATCCATCACCGTCCTGCTACCGAACAAGTAGCGTGGTACCAAATCTCATTCGTATCCAAAAAGGACGCGATTAACTGTGGTGGTGATGACCAGCGGTAGAGTTTCGCCAAGCTAACTTCGGGACTCCAGGAAAGCACAATGGCTAAACCACCAAAACTCCAAAAAAGTAAAAATTATGTTGGCGCCCGCACATCAGTAAGGGTGAGCATTCCAACCATCCAAGTAATTAAGTAAGAATGCCTAAAAGGGTGCTGAGTGTGGTGAATAGTTCACCGTTTTCCTATGAACGAAGACGGAGTTTAACTTATTATTATTTACTGTCTATTCTTTTTAACGGCAAGGCATACATTGCGAAATATAACCTTAATGATGCTGAGATATTTGCAAAACTCCGCACCACAGGTGTCTGCGGTGGGGAACGAAGCGTTATTGTCCTTTTGATTTTTCGACCAGAGCCAGGTTCATTCGTTGCCCCGTAAAAGACTCTATGCGGCTAGTCTCCTCCATATAGTTGGAAACCTTACAAATAATAAAACGATGAAAGTTCATAGAAAGCTGTTTATTATGCGAATTAAAAGTTTGTGCAACAAGTTTTATCCGCTGAAGTTATGGCAGTATTTGGCTGAGTCGGTTTAGACAGACATGCTACTTTGATCTTTCCAGGCTCTGAAGAAGGCGAAATCCGCGAAAGGGCAGTCATCATGAATTAATGAATGGTGTAATAGCAATCTCGTGTTTGCTCATCAAGAAAACAGTGAATTATTGATGAACACTTATATTAAAAAGAAATGAGTTCTGGGAATTTTTGGTAATTTTCTTCCTGCGTCCGCAAAAGCAACAATGCTTCTCACCTTGTCCTTTTTTTCTTACAAAACATACATAATAGGATATCCTTCTTTCGCAGTTAACGGCATATCAACATGTTCCCGACGACCAATCAACTCCGTCATCAAGTGCTTCATATACGATCGTATCAATGTTCGTTTTAACAAAGCAAAACAGTTCTGAGATTTTTTTTCCAACAAGTCTATGAAGCCAGAAAAGAAATGACGTTTCTCACTTTCAGAAGTTGATTTCGGAATGACGATTACGTTCTGCTGCACGGCCCAACGAAGAACAACTTGAGCTGGGGTCTGAAAATCGTCTGTGGCAGTTAATGATCCTACATCTTAATAGTCTAGAAAACTCAATAGCTGTTCGTGATAAATCCTGCCGCAAAAATGAAAACAACTAAAAAAATATCTTCTTTTAGAACCTTTGCACTGAACTATCCTAGTAAGAACTCCTGCTAAGTGTATCTATTTTCTTCCGCCACCATTCCTTCTACTGTAGACATTTTCAAAGTTTTCTAATTGCTAAATTGTAGGAAAGTTTTAGCGCTCTTAAAACGTACCTTTCCATGTGCGGCAGCAATTTTCTTCACACTGGGTTCAGTTAGAATGTTAGGATCACCAGGCTTACGGAAAAACGTTGAGCCAGGACATCCAAGAGGGCTAAATATGCCTAATTAAAAAAAAAAACTGCGCATCGAATTATGATGATGTTCTCATTTTTATAAAAAGCGTATTTTTTAAACAAATAGTCGTCATAGTGAATAAATAATTTCGTTAGAAAAAGCTCTCGGCGTTGACCAATCCCCTTGGGATGCGCCATGCATTCAACTTTATTAAGCATCATTAGAGGTGATTAAATGCATATCTGGCCTTTTCGTGACTTACCGTTGTATTAAACCAGTGTCGCTTTCCTCCAAGACAAGTGTGGCACCAATCTGCCTATCCCGGAGGGATGGAAGGCTTGGTAAGCCTGGGGGCGGGGCCTATCCTATGTGTATTGCAAGGCGCCTCTGACCGTTGCGCTATACGTGTCCCTTTATGATACCATGTTATAAATTAAAAGTAACACCATAAATGTGAATATTTTTTTCGAAACAAACCTACCGTTAGTTCTTATTACTGGTACTATTACTACTATTATTATCATTACTGCTACTATCGCTACTTTTATTATTACTGGCGAATTAATAGTCCCATAGAAATCACAGCTTAGAGTAGACGTATAAGAGAGCTTCTCATCGTTCTGGAAAAAATCCCAAGTACACAACCCCACTTTCGATCCGTATGTGTTGACGGATTACTAAAAGCTATCCATGAACCCCTGGCACGGCTGCTTGCTTCTTCAGGGAGGCGAAAAAAATTGTTCAACTAGAAAAGCAACGTATCGAAAACGAGTTTTTCACGACTACGCAAGAGCTGTCCTGAATACAAGCTGCCTCAAGTAGATAAGAATGTTGAGAAGTAACTAGGAACACTAGCCATCCCAAGTAAACAGGAATGCTGAGAGATCCGCTGTCATTAATAAAATTATGTACCGTAAGCTTACTGTAAAAACAAACCTTGTGGACTTTATGTGGTAAAACTGTATAAATTTCTCAGTAGAATTGAGAGAAAAATTGAAATAGAGGAGAACTACAAGTGTAATATGTTTATCTACCTGTAGGCGGTTATCGCAATTCCTCTTTCACTGCAAAATGCTCGCAACTTCTTCTGTTGTAGGTATGGATGCATCTCGATCTGAACAATACCAAAAGGCTTTCTCAAGAGATTCCACCACAAAATTAGGACAATCGGTCAAATACGGACAGAGAAAAGTAACCCGATCGAAAATGTTAATTTTAATAAAGGATCATCAACATACTGTTTTAAATATGAGGCAGTTGTTTTCATAATGAAGGAGCACTTCCTACTGCTTCAGTAAAGACTTATCTCTCTACACTTTCCACCACAACTGCTATACTGCTGTGGTCAACTTTCCACCCCAACTGCGGAGAAAATGCTAAACATTTCCAAAAAAGAAATAAGAAAAGGTTTCCTGTTGGTGACAAGTCGGTCTTCAAACAATATTTCTCAACTAAACTCTTATTTGCTCATGCTCCACCTCCTAGTGGGTTGCTTCTTCATCGAGTGTGAGGGGTTTCCTAGCTGCTGAACTGCGACTCACAGCAGAAATCCTCTAGCTCGATCTCCAAGTGGGGAAGAAATCAAAAAATTCCATATGAAATTCAGCTAGTGATCAACCAATGCCATGGGTCTCTATAACCTTTAAAAGCACATAATCACTAATTGGCCACGATAGGAGGACATAGCACAACTTTGACGCCCCGGAGAAAGAAAGCCGTGCCAGTCCACTAACCCACTATCAAACCAAACACTGCGCTAGATCTCACATGACTTTTGTGTTTCACAAAGAACCCCTTCTCTAAACAAGTAACGAATATATCTTATATTCGAAGCCCTTCTTAGTTTTTGCTTCAATATCCATCTCGATCAGATGCGTGTAGCACAGTCGTTGGAGTTGTCCTGGAACACGGTCACTAGATCGCTCCCGCCCCCAAATGACGTAACTTCCCATCCCTGTGTGTTCGGAAAATCGATACTAGACTTCACTTGGTGAATAAAAACTTTGGATTGAAAATATGCATTTTTTGATTGATAAGCTAACACGAAGTGGCAGTGCTTCAGTCAGGGTCGATTTTTATGTTACCGTCGTGTTAGCATATTAATCAAAGAATGCATATTCATTAGTAATGTCGAGGCTAAAAGAAAGTCGGTTTTTGAATAGTGACCTGATCCCAAGCTTTTGTGGGTCTAGACTAGATAGGCATTTATTCACCAAGACGATACTCGATAAAGAGGAATTTACTGCGTACCTGTCAGAGACTGATTAACGCCGGACGCTTTATCCCTTGTCATTTGCTCTCACCTATCTGTAGCCTAACTCAGCCGATAAAATAACCGATTATAACTCAAAAATTTTAGTACCTGTAGAACAGCAGGTTTTATAGTGCTGTTGGCGATTAGTCGCTCGATTTGCTTGTGGTTGAAATTCGAAATTCCAATACTTCGAATCTGAATGCACATATTTTCCACTATTTCTTCAAGGAGAATTGTCTAAAAGCTCTTGGAAAAAACTTTGCTCTATGTCAAGTTTTACTTGCTGCTCAAAAGACCGATTTTCTATAAACCTCGCCATATACAGTTGACTTTGGTGTTGTTGGTCGATGGCTGAAGTTTTCGACGATTTCGCCTTCCTCAGAGCCGTGATGTTACAAGTGGAATCATTGGCTGCCTTTTACAATTTCTCACGACATGGTGATATGTGAAATACAACCATGATGATGCTGAGATATTTGTAACACTTCGGAGCACAGGTGTCTGCGGTGGAAAGCGAGAGCGCTATTACCGTTTCCGAAGGCTAACGCGTTCACCATCACACCATGCAGATCTTTCGCTTTGCTTGTATTTCGGCTAGTTTTCTATCTACTATACTCTATGCTAATTCCTTTTCTTCTTAATGGATTTTGTCTTTATCTCTGGAAAAAAAGGATAAAGCTCTCGGCGTTGATTAATCATTGAGGGATGCGCCATGCATTCGACTTCATTAAGTATCGTTGAAGGTGATTGAATGCATGTCGGGCCTTTACAATTACTCGCGGTCGCATGCCGATGTATTGAGCCAGTGCTGCTATCCTACCAGACAATATGGTACCAATTTGCCGACCCCGGAGGGATGGAAGGCTTGGTGGGCCATGGGCGCATTCCACGTGCGCGTCGCAGTGGCGGCTCCAACCATAGCGCCACACGCGCCCTTATTTAGTGGAAGACTCATAGAAAACGACTCTGAGGATGGCGAAATCCGCCGAAACGTCAGCTTGTACGTAAATAAACAAATAAAATAACACCTCATGTTTGCTAAACAGAAGTAGAAACAATTATTCAATCAATGCCGAGGTTAATAGAAAGTCGGACGTGGCAGTTACTAATATTACTGTTCCCAAGATCGACTTTCTATTCACCTCGGCATTGGATTCTGAATGTGTAATTTTCTTTCTCAGCAATCGTGAGGTTGTTAAACACCGTACGTTTACTTCTTTACAATAACAACAACACAATCGTAGCTGACGTAAAAAACCGAACCGAAAAAACGGTGGGTTTTCGAGAAGCTGTTGACCATGTGACTACCACTTAGATTCCCATCTTTCTGTGTGTGTTATTGAAGCGTTTTACTTAGTAAACTGTGTATCAGTGTGCCCTTCCAGGCTCTGAAGAAGGCGATTCCGGCGAAACGTCAACTACGAATGTTGTACGTGTGTTATTGTATGGAAGTAAACCAATGTTACTATTAATTTCCACGACCGACTTTCTATTAACCTCGGCATTGATCAAGTAATTCTTTGTATTCTTGTTGAGCAAACGCGAGGTGTTATTATTTTTCTTTATTCACAAGTAAGCTGACGTTTCGGCGAACTTCGCCTTCTTCAGAGCCTGGAAAGGTCAAGTTGACAGCAATCTACTCGGTCAAACGCCTCCATAACCAAACAAAGAAAACGCTAAACCAAGATTTCAACCACAATGAACACAACTTTGCGCACCCACCGCTTTCTATGAGGCTTCCACTGAGTATGTCTACTGGAGACCAACCACACAGAATTCACATGGAATCGTAATGTGTCCTTCCCCTCAAAATAATAGGCTTATATATGTCTTATGGCTTATGTCGTCTCCTGTGCGAGGATGCTGACGAAAACACAAGCGCGCAAAACACTGGAGGCTTTCTGGATTAATTCCAGAAATCCGAAAATGAACCGCAGGGAAGAATGCCTCGTTATCACGCGTGATATTGGGCAGTTTATTATTACATAAGACCAATATTATTTACCTGTTATTGTCACAACCCTACATTTACCGCAATCCTCTGCTTCTATCGCTTACCTTTCCCTCTTTGACAAAATCCTCCAGCACTTTCCAGGTTGTCACGTAATCTTCGTTTGAATATTTTATCTTGTCGCAGTCCTTTCTCTAGAAAATAAAAAAATTTTCTTTCGAAGGTTTGTATTGTTGGATTCATCAGTCTTTAAAAGACCTATAAAAGAATATAAAAGTCGCTCATCGAACACGACCCGAACGGTCGCGGCCTTCAGGCCTCGAAAATGTTTCGCTGCCGCAATCTTTTTCACTGCACACAGACCACCAACGACTTTTCGATGTGTTCAATACAATCATCTGGCGACGCCTGAGCAGAACAGACCAAACGCCAAGCGTAACGTTGAGATTGCCGAAATGTCACCGATTCTCACCGATCGGCGAACGTTCCATCTCAGCCGTACTGCCGAAACGTCAGCTACGATTGTGTTGTATGTGTGTTATTGCATGGAAGTAAACATATGCTGCTTAACAACCTCGCGATTGCTAAGACAGAAAACGACGAATTCATTATCCAATGCCGAGGTTAATAGAAAGTCGATCCTGGGAACTATTACAAGAATATAAAAGATTCATTTTGCTTCTCTTGTCTTTCATTCGATAGAAAAACCGGGGTAGGCAACTGTGAAATCCCCAGGTGGAAACATATTGGCACAGCTCTGGATCCAGAGGCTCCAGTATTCCATTGGGCAAACTTGTCCAGATAGTTCGATGCCATTTAGTTGGAAATCATGTTAGGACCTACGTAACTGTAAAGTTGAACAATCTAGGCATCTATATGGGCAGTGCTACTTGACAGGAAAGTTTAGATAAACCTTTAAGCAGCTAATATGGAAGACCTTTACCTTTACCACTCCTATTTATCCCTACAGGGAATATTTCTATTCGTATTGCAAATGGAAGGATGGAATAAATACAAACCTTTGGAAATGGATCACCACCTTCTTCGTAGCCGATTGGCCAGTGAATAAGCATTAAATCAATATACTTCAAATGTAGTTGGCAAAGGATTTCAAGCACATTCTTCTAAAACCATAATAAATTGAAACAGCGAACAACTTCGAGTCAAGACGCCCATCAGTACGCCGTCAAATGGTAAAAATCAGGTAAATAAGTTTTGCAGAAAACAGAAATATTTAGTATTTATTTTATGCAACTAAACAACATTTACACTTGCAGAGTTGCATTCAAAATTCCGTGTCAACTAACACGAGAGTAGAGCAAAAGGCTTCAAAGGTAGGAGAAAGCGGAAGCATACCTTACAAGCAGGAGCTGAGTGAAAGGTGTTCCACACCTTCGACGTTATGAAGATGTTTTCCCTCTGTAATTATCGTACTTGAATGGTATTCAACAATCCAGTATATTTGATTTAGAAGCAACTTTGATAAGAGAATATGATGAATTATGATGGCATAGCGTCATGTTTGAAATAGAGCGCAAAACAAGTATATAAACTATGCGCATTGATTGGTGCGGCTATACGATCTATACGCAGGCTTTAAACAGTGCCATTAAATGTGCTTTGGTCTGGATTACATATCACACTACGAATTGGCAGATCACCATTTGAAAGCGCAAGGGTATTTTAAACTATTCCAGCAATCGAGCCGCACTTCATAAACGAGGGTGAAGGAGAATGATTTAGAATCTGTGGAGAGATTGGCGAGCATCGGTTCTATGAAGATGTATGTGTAACAGTGGGAACAGTAACGATGATTCAGTAGTAACGATAGTCGTAATAATTGAAATAAAGAAAATTCACTTTGTGACCAGAGGAAAATAAACGTTTTAGTGTCTCGCCGATCTCCATCTGGTTACCGTACACCCACGCACAATCGATGTGAGTATAACCGGCATTAACAGCGACCTCGACAGCTTTTTCTACCTAAAATGCAAACTCACTGGTACACATTCTTTGTGGAGTTTTAAATCTCACAGTGTTTCATTTAGTCGAGAAGGTTCTCCGAAAATAAAAACAAAAAGAACGCCATTTTCATCCCCGTTGAGAATTGGGAGTCCGTCTGCTACGCAGGCCAACCCATTTCAAATGGACGTCAAATTCTTCACTATTCTTTTAAAATTTCGAGATTTTAGTGATCTATAGAAAGTCCAAAGCATGAAACTTCCACCATGCTAGACTTTTACAAAGAATTCGATAAGTGGCATATATGAGAAATTTTTGAACTCTTTTTGGGTAATTGTCGTGAAAAGTCATTAACTTAACATTTGTCTTAGACTAGAATCACTGTGAGATCCACTCAGCTATCCAATTCGATTAAACGCAGACGAATTTAGAAAAATCTAAATGATATATAGGAAGCCTAAGACATAATAAATAAGAACTGGGACAAAAATGGATCTCAACGAAAGCTCTGGGAAAAACCGAAGGAAAATTGCCTCAACAAACCTCTCCAGGTTTACCCTCCCATGTTCCAAGGCCCAATACCGGCATTTCATAGCCTGACGAAAGTTTCAGTGTCGGTATTGTCATTCCCTAGAATGTTCTGATTTTAGGAATTTTTTAAAAAAATCCCACTCCAAGGGCATAACACGTACAGATCAATTGCGAAGAGTGACAAAAACATAGAGTTGTCTTGAGTCTAAGAAAAAAGTCGTTAAAGCAATATTTCATCGAGAATAGTTAACGTTGCGTCGGATTTCGCCACTTTTCGAACAACCACAACAAACGTGTGTATAGGAAGAGAACACAAGGAGGAATCACTCAACTCGTCGCAGCAATGGCTAGGAAACAGCAGCTGCTCGGTATAGGTCTAGAGGAGAAACCGCATCCTCAAACGAGGTATCTGACGAAAATAAGGCCCCGTTCAATCGTAATGTGATGCCTGACAAGGACCAGTCCAAGGAAATCAGTAGTGGCTATTAAACTACCACCGAGCACGCTACGTCGCCAGCTAGTTTGCAACGACCACCTGTGTAAACTGTGTTTGGTTGCCCTCCATCAACAAGTGCAAGGCCGAGAGAAAGTAGTAACTGCTTAAAGAAGCTTTTTCTAAGCTATTGAAATTTAGAGCACGGATTTTTTTTTGGAGAGTTATAGAAATATATGGCGGAGTAAAAAATTTCACGTTGAATGTGAAGTTTCCTTTCTTATGTTTATGTTTTAGCAAAAGGTTGTGCTTTGGATTACCATGCTATTACATATTATTGCAGATCTAATCTTAAATAGTTTCGCTTCGTATAGTAGGGTTACGATACAAACTTTGACTTTAACAAATCATAGGAGTTAGAGTTTCAGTTCTCACGGGAGAAACTGCAACAAATCTACTCCTATGAACTTAAACTCAGCCGTACGAAACGAAAACGGTCCGAAACACTAACGAGACATGGAGCCGAGAAAGTGTTAACGAACGCACGGTGTGACACAGTGGTTTCGAAAACTTTGTCGTAGCGAATATAACTTTGAAGTTAAGGTAGGTCGCCGACGTCTTTCTGGCATTGACAAGGATGAGCAGCAAATTCATGTGCAACAGCTCGAAAACTTGATGCATCATAGGATATAAGCCTCTCAAGTGTTTCAGAGAATATAAGAGGAGGTAAGATGTCGACAAAGCTCGACAAGTGGATGTCACGCGAATTAGACGTCAAACAAAGAAACGCCGTTTTGAGGTAGCGTCGGCGCTTTTGCGCAACCAGAGCGACCCATTTCCGACTCTATTTTAATATATGATGATAAATGGATGGTCTACCGACTATCGACCCAGTGATTTGACCGCGATCAATCTCCGCAGCACTTCCCAAAGCCGAAATTCCACCAAAAGGAGGTCACGCTGACCATTTGATCACGCAAAGCTGGTTTGATTAATCAGCGCTTCCTGAATTTGAATGAGACCATCATGGCATAGAAACACATCCCGAAAACCGATGAATATCATCAAAAGCTCCAACGGCTTTGTCTACATTGATCTGAAGAAAGGGATCAATCCTTCTCGACGAAAACGCGCTGCCAAATGTTACACTACTGTCGCTGCAAAAGTTGGACAAAATGGGTTGAAACTTTGTCTCATTTACTCAAGAGTACTCTTGCCTTGTCACTTCTTCAAGCTCTTCGACAACATTATGTGCAAGAAATGCTTCAGAAACTAGACCGACGTCAAAAGTGTCTCCAACGACTTTATCGCATCCAGAACCTCAGAGTTTTATTCATTAGAAATATTTAGACTTCTGTCTTGTGGACAAAGTCCGTATAATCTAACGGTCTGTTGGTTTAATTAGTAAGATTTGTTTCAAGCTAAGATATTCCACTTTGAAAACAGAGGCAAAATCCTACATTAATTTCCACAAAAATTTGATACATAATCACTAATTCGACTCCGCTTTCAACACCAACGAACCTTTCCATCACTGCACTGTCTTGCTCTTGCTACCAGGCTTCTCTGGGAAAGCTTCCTTCGATCTGCAAACGCCAAAGGCCTCCTGTAACCTGGGAAAAATCTACCATTCCCATCTGAGGATTTCACTGATAGTCGACAGCATTCAACGGCGTTTTTGAAGAAGGGACGACCGTCAAGTAGCATCCAACCTCCAACGCAAATCCAAAAACCTGGCTTGATTTTAACTGCAAGACATAGAATAGAATGAAAGAACTGCTGTAAACTAGCTCTGTGCTAAGGTCGGTCGTATGAATAATATTATAGGTATATCACTAATTGAAACAAGATAAATTGTAATAGGCAGTAAATATAAAAGTTAACATTGTGATTTCGACTACAGCTCCAACTTAACCGTTTTCGTTGCCGATTTGAGCTCCCTAGATCGATCCCGTTGACGGGTGATTGCTGTCGGCGCTGATCGATAGGACCAGCTGAGAGACAGGCGAAACGAATGACACGCATGGTGTGGTGGTGAACGCGCTACTCACCGGAAAGATCATAACGCGTTCGCTTCCCACTGCAGACATCGGGGGCTCGAAGTTTTGCAAATATCCCAGCATCGTTGTCGTTGTACCACACGTAATAACCCACCATGAAAATTGTAATAGGCAACAAATAAAAAAGTTAACATTGAAACAAAATAATTGAGCCCGTCGCCTATTTACATGTGAACGTTTACCAGACAACCAATATAGCAACGTATTCGCAAAGAACTGGCGAACCTTCGGAGTGTTCAACGCAATCACTTTCACCCTCCAATTAAAAACAGAGAAATAACGAAAACAAATTTCGATAACACCGGTGTTACAGTGTGTGAGAAATAGCCAAACGGCGCAAGATTTGAAGTGAAGTCATGAAATTTTTAGCACACTTTGTTGATCGCAGGACAAAGACAAGTTCTACGGTGTGACACGGCCTGCTGATGAAAATTTTGCAACCCAATCTGGTCAGGAACGAATGAAAGCTGTAAATGACTCCACAGAAGTGGCAGAACTTCTCAAAAGCCGTATTAATCAGCATGCATCATATTCATAACTTTTCTTGCTTCCGATATAAAAATGTGTAATAGTTCCATAGGGGCGGAGTGGTTGGAGACGCCACTGCGAGGACATGCTGATTCCACATGTGGAATCTATCTCTGTGTCCATGGCCCATCAAGCATTCCATCATTCCAGGGTCAGCAAATTGGTACCAGACTTATGAGTAGTAGACTGAGTAGCTATCTCTTCCAAGTCAGACTTGTCTGGGAGAATAGCAGCACTGGTTCGATGCATCGGTAGGCCACCGTGGGTCATTGTAAAGGCTGAAATGCATTCAATCACCTCTAACGATACTTAGTGAAGTCGAATGCATGGTGCATCCCTCAGCGATTGATCAACGCCATGAACGCCAAAAGCTTTCGTTCATGAATCAATATCCCAGGTATTAAAATTCACAGCAGGTAGTCTATGTGGTAGGTAAAATTTATGACGGCTTGAATATTACCACTTTGTTGTGCAATTTAAACAACATGAAATGAAAAGACTCTGAGAGATGCGGTATTTGTAAGTAGAAAAAATTTCTTTGAATATCTGAAATTGTAAAGGCCAGATATGCATTCAATCACCTGCAACGATACTTAATGAAGTCGAATGCATGGCGCATCCCTCAACTATTGATCAAATCCGAGAGCTTTGTGCTTTACTTATTTCGCCGGAAATGATGGGCAGCATTACGGGGACTTTGCTATCACTAGGCTTATCGTTCTGGGACGTAGTTTTTCCTCTAAGCCTATCCTGAGTAGCTATCTCTTCCAAGTCATCAAAAGTGGGTGTTCTCCGCACTCTCACGAGCGCCTTTACTTGAGTAAAGAATGGGAGGAGAAATAATAAACCAGTATATTTTTGTTATTTGTTTCTGCTACTTTTCGTTACTTACCATTTATTTTATTAGTCAACACCTTATTTATGTCAATAGGGAAGCAACGATATTGTTGTAATCATCCATCAACCTCCAGTCTCATGTAATCCCTTCCACTTTTCAAGTGACGTTCTCAAGAGTCGCAGTAAACACTTGTGCTTAAATAAAGTCGCCTTGGGGCGACCTCCTGAAAATATCTGCGGTGGTCACGCTTTAAAGTGGAAAAACTCGGATAGCAAAGTTCTTGCACTGCTCATATTTAGACAAGCACTACTTCTTAAGGCTTCCGAAACCGATTTCTTCTTCTCTGAGTCTGAAGTCTTTCCTCATTGGTGTGAGCGCTATACAGAGGCATACACATTCTCGTGGGCTCAGTGAGTTTTTTCTCGCTATTACAGAAACAATAATGAAATCTTGTTTACTTCGTCGTTTGCTTAATAATTTGTTAGTTCCTTAAAGGATTATTCAGTTAAAGCGCATTTAGAAGGGTGCACAGACTAAGTGGTAGCTCTTGAATTCATGTAAGCCTACCCTATTGTAGAATAACCAGTTCCTAGTGAAGTGCAGTGGACATGACTGGAGTGAAACAAACACAAACAGGGACCCTGGTGGCATATGCGGCTTCGTAAAAGACCATTGTGCGGACAAGTGTTATATATA
>MQTX01000323.1:91318-210727 GCA_009735665.1 Angiostrongylus cantonensis
AAAAAAGCATTTGGTGTTGATCAGTCTCTTTCATTAAACATCGCTAGAGGTAACTGAATGAATATCTGGCCTATACAATAAATTACAGTGGCCTATCGATCTGTTAAGTTTGCGTTTTTATCCTCCCGGACAAGTCCCGAAGAAAATGCGTGGTCACTAAGGCACTGAAGACTTAGCTGGTTTGGGGTTGGCTTAATTGTGAAGTGGCAACCAAGCTGTTACTTGAAATTAATACCTTCTGAAATGTCAACCACAGAAACCTCAAAATTCACTAGAGTCTTCTGCCCTGTGACACTTTGAATATAAGACGGGAACGGTTTTTAAAACATGTATAGCTTGACGAGATGAAAGCCAATGAAACAACAGCAAATGAAATACACTAGCAATTTTCTAGAAGCGCAATGTCCAGGAATTAAGGAATGAAGCCAACATGGCCGATGGATGACATCATGAACAAATCACTTCGGAATGAAAAACCAATAGAAAGTATTTTTGATGATTTTTCTCGAATATCCGAGTAAGTCAGTCAGCTGTGTTTGCAGTTGTAATGATCGAAAATCAATGGCTTGAGTACCCGTTTATTGACAACAGAAATGGCCAACAGTCGTTGTGAACGCCGGCATTCGCTGGTCGGTATCAAGTGCAAATATTGAGTCGGAGTGTTGAGGTGTGTATGTAACGTTTGTAGTTTCAATAGTACTGGAGATAATAGCGGCATCAAATGTGTACCTTTGCTTTATTTGTCCTTGGCGTTGCGAAAAATGGAGTAGCTTGAATTTTCTCTCTGTTAGGAATAATCATTTCATCCTGTTTCTATATACTCCATTTTGCGATGCTCTATCCTTCATGACAATTAGTACACCGATCTTTTAAGGTGAAGCGCAAACCCCTTCCTGATTTGAGACCTGCGTGGTCTTCGTTGATATTAGAACTTCCTTATTTACATAAATAGGTGGACGGGCCATCTTCACGAGTTGTGCGGACTCCACCACATTTTCCCTTTGGTTTCTTCTTCACACAAATGTCGCCCATCGTCGTGGTCTGCTACGAAGGTGGTGGCGTCAGCGGGATCCATTCCACGGGTGGTTGACCCTCGCCGGGAACACGCGCTTTGTGGGTGATGCACAGATTTCTCGACATTGTTGAAATATTAGGCCACTCTTCTCATCAGGTTACTCTTTCAGAACCACCTACTTCGATTTTTTCGACTTCACATCATGGATTTGTCGTGAACTGTGAGTTGTTCCAAATTATGCGTGTTCGATCCTTTTCCATCTTCATCGAGCTCATTGTTTTCCGTCTTTGCTTCCTTGGCACTTTGCGAGAAGAGGGTGATGTCGTCAGCAAAATAACTGTTCGATAGCAATTATTCTTTAATAGGTATGTCTTTTCGAAGATTTCATGTCTCCGATCTCCCTCATAAAGGGATTACATGACAGTTAGAAGCTTGGAAACATGACACTTCCCATTAGACGTCCTAATCGTAGACAAGAAGCAACTTTTGTTTTCCCGAGACGTAGGAAAATCAAAGTTATGGACACTATGAGGGCGTATTCATGCGTGCGTAAGTGGGTATGTTCGCATTTATGTGGATTGTATTCAACGAATCAGTTCGACCAAATCCCTTCAATCAAGAGACTAATCAAAGGAAGTATATGGAAAGCGGATAGGAGCTCCCTCTGACAAACACGCTCTTCGTCTGCTCTAGGACAGACTGGGAACTACCTGTGAGTAAATCCAGGCCTCCCGTACAGGACTTAGCTAGGCTACGTGGAGATACCAAATGCTAAATAAAGTGAAATAAGTGGGCCTTATTTTCCTGACCTCGAAAGAGCTCCAGATACGGCACAGATGGGTAAAATGAGTACAGAGAGGCGGAAAAAATTTCAAGGTCATTTTAGGCTGCCTTAATCTAAAAAGGCCAAGATGGCTATATGTACCTTCAAAGCACCCACACTTGCATCTGAGTCCTCGATTGAAGGATTAATCATGTAGGGTAAGACGGATAAGGTACGGCGTCATCGGACTAACAAAGGTAAGAAAACGCCAAGCATTCAATGCCATCTATGACACCAGAGAAAAACTGTTCCTCGGAACATGCGACAGTAGAGGAGTCGGTTGCTTCAGTGTTTCGTCAACACGGGTTTGGCTATGAACTATCATCAGCCAGTCATTTGAGCAACTAATAACTCGAATCGATCGTCTACGGTTGAGGAGAGGTGGATCAATATCAGCTTTGATAATCGTCGTCGCTTACGCACCAACATCACCCTATTGTGGAAACAAAATCGAAGCGAACAGTATAGAAGTCCGACAGAGACAGCTAAACATTTTTTAAGGACATCAATGGAGATTTCAGCGCTAAGACTGGACCCAGCAAAACGTCTGAAGGACGATACATTGGGACCGACGCATCAGAATGAAATGGACTACGTGAGCGTTTGTAACAGTTTATCATAACAGAGTCGCAATTGCAGAAGCCTCACCCTCAACGCTGGACGTGGAAGTCTTACAACGGAGAATGGCATGAAAAGGCATACCACGTCACAGTAAATCGAACGTTTTCCCTAGGCGATGACGATGTTGTCCCAAAATTTTACCCGGCATCACAGCATCTCCTTCATGTAAGATTTCATTTTTCACAGAAAGGAGAAAAACCACTGCATTGAAAAAGCAAAGTCCCAGATCATTCCTTTTCAATGAAAAGCCAGCAAGACTGTGTTATTGTTCAAGGTGGGTGACCCCCACAATATCAGCATCTATCGCCCAATCTGCTTACTGTTTTTCGTCTACAAACTGTTTACTTGAGTCATCCTAAAGGAGGCTGGAAAAAAACTGGGCGGACTACACCCATTGGAGCAAGTCGGGTTTAGAAAAGGATTTAGTATGATAGACCGTATCGGAAAAAAAAGATAAAATAAAATTCATTCAAGCACGGTGAGAGTACAAGACACCGCTCTGTCTCGCTTTCACTGATTTAAGGAATGCCTTTGACTCAGTGGAGACAAGCACTCTTGGAAAACTTGGAAAGCCAGGGTGTTCCTACTCAGGGAATGGAGGGTCTTCGTGAGTCTGAGCAATATAAAAACCTCGCAACTAAAACCGCACCATTCTATAGTCGTACAAACATCGATACGAAAAGAGGGGTTCGGCAAGGTAATACAATCTCACCTGAAAGTACTTACAGTACTTCGAAACCGACTTTCCTTGAACCTCGGTGTGCTTAATCAATACGTATTCTTTGTTTGATGAGCTTACACGAGGTTGATAATAACATTTATTTAGTGTAAGCTCATCAAACAAAGAATAAGTACTTACAGTCATCCTAAAGAAAGTCATGTGCATATTAGAATGGAATAACATGAGAGTGAAAATCGATGACTGGCAATTACACCATCTTTGCATTGATGATGACATCGTTTTTACAACACTAAACATTAGTACCCAGGGTCGACTTTCTATTAACCTCGGCATTGAATTATGAATTCGTCGTTTTCTCTCTTAGCAATCGCAAGGTTGTTGAACAGCATACGTTTACTTCCACACAATAACACACATATAACAGAATCGTAGCTGACGTCTCGGCAGAATCGCCTTCTTCAGAACCGCTTTTTTCATCTGTCTTCCACCGAGGAAGAACAGCCGCTCAGAGTCGCATATGGCTGACGACTGCAGCACCCCCTATCAACGATCGATACGAAGGTAAGGAGCGAGATCCCGCGTAATCTCGGGACATTTCTCCCTGCTATTCATTGTAGGTTTTTTGGCAATTATCAAAAAGCCTCGAGGAGCTTGCGCGTTGGTGTTTTAGTATCCCGTGCGAGGATAGCGACTTTTATATCAAAATCATCTCCTCTATGCTTTTGTATCCTATGGGAGCCTAGTGGAATACTTTGTCTTACTTTTCGTTTGCCATCAAAGTGTTCTTTTATACGTATACACAAGGGTCTGCCCGTTTCGCCAATATATTCATCTCCGCAATCCTTGCAAGAGATCAGGTATATCGTGCCTGAACTTATGTAGTCACCGTCCCTGCCATAAGGGCAGATTACGCAATTTTCTGTTACACATTGACATTCATACAGGCCGCTACGAACTAATTGATGACGGAGAGTGTTCGGTGATATTTCAATTATCGCTATCGATTCCTCTAGATCTGCCCTTCTTAAGCATCGTTTCATCGCTGCACTTATTTCATCGCTAATGAAGGCAAAGATAAACGGGACCTTGTTTTGGCCAAACCGTTTCTTTTGGAGCGTCGCTCTCCTGCGAAACTTATCTCGTGGAGTTACAATTTCGTAGCCATTGGAGAGGGCTATTTGCCGAGCCAAGTCGCGCGATTCTTCCCTTAGTTCCCTACTTGTGCACACAGAGGTGGTTGTCTGAAACATGTTTCTCGCAAGCGCCCTGTTTGTGTGCGAAGGGTGGCAAGAAAGGGAGTGAACCAGGATGTTTTTAGACGACAAAACAATCGCCTATATATCTGCAGTAGAGTAGCGGCCGGAGACCGAGAACAGGGGCTTCCACTCTAGAGCAATGGCAAGGCTTGGTGCCAGTCGCTGTCCTATTGCCAGCCCCTTATTTGCGCGTAGTATTTCCCAGACCATCTGACAATCGAGCAGTTTAGTCACTCCTTTAAGAGAGCCATGAGCTGCGTATTGGTGTACCCTTCCAGGCTCTGAAGAAGGCGATTCTGCCGAAACGTCAGCTACGATTGTGTTGTATGTGTGTTATTGCATGGAAGTAAACGTATGGTGTTATTGCATGGAAGTAAACGTATGCTGTTTAACAACCTCCCGATTGCTAAGAGAGAAAACGACTAAACATTAGGTAGGCAGAACGAATGCTTGCTGACCCTAACAAGGCCTGTGGAAAAATAGGCCTTCATCGAAATTTCACAAAGAATAATGTTGATAGAGAGCGGATTGGTTACATATGCCTTATTCAGATTCATTGGAATGAATATGTTGAAATGCTCAAATGACTTCTGTCTAGGTCGAGAAATTCATGTGCTGTACGACTTAGCAAGAGCAAAAAGAAACGAGCGTCATGATGAGCACTCGAAAATATCGATCACATAGTGAAGACAGTAAAGCACATCCGACTCTGTGCCCACTATTTTGACTCCACGATTATTCCCGCCTAAACGTTATGTGTGTGACACTTGGGCGCTAAGTAAGTAGGGTGAAGGAGCACTTGGCGTTATAGAAAGCAGAGAACCGAATCAACTAAGACAAGAGAATCCCGTATCATTCAAATACTATTATCGGAAGCTCCGACCTCGTCAATAATAAGAAGTTAAAAACTCTTTTCTATACGCGAAAATGTCGAATTTGAGGTGGACCGGTCACTTAGAGCGCATGATCGACATGCGAAGGATAAGAGCCGTTGAACACCGGATTTATTAGGATATCAAAAGTACTGCAGGAAGGCAATCGACCTGATGGTCAGAGTTTTTGACAGGCGTGTTAGTGAACAAATACGCTGCTTAAGGGTTCTTTTAGAGCGAGCAAAAGTCACGGACTACTCTTGCACGCAGCAAAGGAGAAGTACAAATTTTGCTGGTTCCTGCGGGAGCCACTTGATGATCCACCAGATGACAGGTGACAGATGATACGTATCCCAATCGAGCGACTTTATTATCCACTACACGTCGCAGAAAGGAGGCTCGGCGACTGCATCGCCTTGTTAAACTCTTTTTTCAGTAGATATGGGAAGGACTCTGTGGAAAACCTGCATTTTCACAGTGAATTTGCGATAACGGTCAGGCATAGTTCTTGTGTAAGACGGAGCCATTTCTTGGTCGATGAACGCTTATAGGAATGTTTTCGTTTCGACGTTGTGAAGTCCTTTGTCATAGTTAACAAAACTCAGGACGAGAGTTAGAGGGTGTTGCGGTGAACCTTTGTCACCATGAACACAGCTTAAAAGCGGTCCATGTCCCAAAATCTCAGCTGAAATTTTGTTTGCTCAAAATGGTTGCTCCTCACCCAATATCCTTGATAATGGCGGCAGAATAATCATCGTGAAGATCCTTTAGAGCACACTCAATGAACATATCGGACTATAGTAGCAAAGATCATTTCGGCCTTTATGGGCAGAATGGCCGAGTGCGCGAAGTCCTCCACTGCCCTGGAATTTTTTTCCTTTGAAGGCAAGATGTCATATTGGTGCAAAAAGTCTGTGCAGATCGTGGTTTTCAGCTCAAAGGAAGTTGGCATTAGTATAATGAAGTCGTGATTATTCATGCCTTCTATCGACACTAAAACGCTTAAGGTAAAATTTCTGGATGGGTTTTCTCGATTGAGGTTTTTAGGGCTCTGGTCGAGGGTTGTAGAACGGAAAAGGTTGCTGTGAAATTTTTCTGTTATCCATTCCATATTATGGCATCACGCTCCTTAAATTATTCATTTATTTGCAGAAAATACCTTGCCATTGCTAGTGTTCCGGTATTGCTTTTTATCACAGCTCTACTTGCTGATAACTTCAGGTGTTTCCATTCTAGTTGCAATCCTATTGGCTTCATGATCACTTGGTAAAAGCAGCAGTTCATGAGCTTGTCATATGATGATGCACAGCAGGAAACAGGTTAAGATGTTTGTAATTTATCAGCACTTAGTTGCTTGCGCATTCAGGCTTTTAAACAAATCGTCTAGGGATATCGTGGCAGCTCTAGGATTTCTTTCATCAGATTCCTTGTTTCATAAAAGCAGGGCATGAACTTTTTTGAAAGATCTGTATGGGTTGGCAAATTTATCACCGAAAGGTCGACCTAGTACTGGCTAGTACAAAATTTCATACACTGATACTTGAAACGACCAATACTGAGGCACTGTTTCCAAGTGTTGAAACATTTTCATGTAGTGCAGCTGTTAGAAGATCGCTCGAATGCATGGCTGATTCTCATGATAGTTCGATTCTGAGCATAGTCAAAACTGTCTGGCATGGTCTCTCTAAATTTTTAGTAACCTTGTATGTGTAGGTAAAAGCACTGACATGATACATTTAGAAGCTATTGAAAATCGTTGTAAAGTAAAATTATATATTTAGCCACCTCTACGACGGCTGATGGAGTCTGTTACTCATGGAGCATCACAATAAAATGGACCGGCAACGCCAAACGCTTTATCACTTGACTACCTATGAGAAGTACGGAATTTTTCTTTGACCCTCAAAGCGCTAAATTAGGCACCTCGTTTTTGTTTTTTCACCATTTCTTTTCTAGGCTTCCTTTCAACTCTTGCGAAGACGATGCACTTTCCGTTTCGAACACAATTTTAATGCGACACATAAACAAAGATATATTCCACGTTTATCGAAATTCGTTTCTATGTGGTTCTATTCATCGTTCTAGTATCCTCCCTTCGTTAAGCAGAACTTTATATGACTTGACATTAGTTCTAATAAGTGAAAAATTGGTAACTGTATAGCATAACATTGTAACTGCTTAGTATTCCTCCCAAAACGGGAAATAAGGATGGTCCGATTCACGATCGGTGTGGTCGACGATTCGCAATCCATGGTCGAGACTGTCGATCTCCTTCATCTCTGCTTCAGTCAACTCGAAATCGAACAACGCTGCGTTCTCTTTGATTCGCTCTAGAAGATTTCGTTTTGCATTAAATAAATTCCTATTAAATGATTAATAAAACTTGCTGAAAATCCAACGATGAGTTGAAAAAGTTAAAGGTTACTAACAACTGAAAATCTGCTATATGTGGACAATGTTAGGTGTCTACGACTTTCTAAATTTATCGACGGTGAACTGTCAATCTGATCTCAAGCAGGGTGCAAATTCGAAATTTGAAAGCTTCATGAGGAAATGAAACTATCGACATCATTTGTGAAACAACCACAACGATGCTGAGATAGTTGCAAAAGTACGGACCGCAGGTGTCTGCGGTGAGGAACGAACGCGTTATTGTCATTTCCAGAGAGTGACGCGTTCACCACCACACCATGCAGGTCCTTGGTTTCGCCTATCTCTCAGCTCTATCGATCACTGCCATCAGCAATCACCCGCCAGCGAGATTGATTTCGAGAGCCCACATTGGCATTGAACTTAAGTTTAACTTAGACATAATAACTTACCGTGAAAAATTGTAATAGGAAGTAAATAAAGGTTAACATTGTGATTTTGATTACCGCCTTAGCTCAGCTAGGTTCGTTGCCCATTTGGATTCCCTAGATCAATACCGTTGAGGATGACTGCTTTTGGCTCCGATCGACAGAAATTAGCTGAGACAGGCCAAACGAAGGAACCAAATGGTGCCGTGGTGAACGCGCTAGCCCTCGGAAAAGGTAATAACGCGTTCGTTTCCCACCGCAGATGCTTGCGGTCCGGAATTTTGCAAATATCTCGGCATCGGTATGGTTGTTAAAAAAATGTTTTACTTTGCGGTAGTGGGAAAAGGACGCGTGTGGCGCAGTAGTCGGAGCCGCCCTGCAACGTACACGTGGTATCGATCCCTGCGCCTATAGCCAAACAAGCTTTCCATCCCTCCGGGGTCAGCAAATTGGTACCAGGCTTGTCTGGGAGGATAGCAGCACTAGCTCGATACATCGGTAGGCTACCACGAGTCATTGTAAAGGCCAGATATGCATTCAATCACCTCCAAGCGATGCGTTATGAAGTCGAATCAAAGCCGAGAGCTTTATCCTTTTAACCTTTATTATAAGTGGGACTGCCAAATCATTATGTGCAACAGATTTCCTTCCCACGTGATTCATATGTGGCTATTTCGTTCTCAATATTCCCATTAATAAAAAATACCTAATGGTTAATGCAAAAAAAATAAGAGGTTAAGAAGCCAATAGGCTTTCTCACTTTCTGACGTTGATTTCGGAATGACAATTATACCCTGCTGCACGTCCCAACGGAGAACAATCTGCGCTTGTGTCTGAAAATCATCAGTGGTGATTAATGATTTCACACATCGATGTTCGATGAGCTCAAGCAGGTCTTCGTAGCAATTTTTTTCCACAAAATTAAGAGAAAAGTGGCGCTTCGATAACTCTTACTTTGTAATCCACCGCAATTACAACTTATTAAATACGTCTATCTTTCCTCTTAACATCTCTCCTGCTGTAGCTTGTGGAAACTTGTCGACGAAGAAAGTTGCAAAGGAAACAAATCATGCATAAGTCCTTACCTTTCCATGTGCGGCAGCGATTTTCGTCACAACGGGTTCAGTTAAAATGTTAGGATCACCAGGTTTACGGTAATATGCTGAGCCAGGATTAGCAAGTGGACTAAATATGTTTAAATGAAAATTAATGTCTACTAGCCGACGAAGATTCTCTCAGGTTACTTTTTTAATATTTTAAAAGATAACCATGGTTTTAATGAACAAGTGGAAACGTGGCCTGGTTATTACTATTATGGAGGAACCGAGGGTTCCCCGTGCACTAAGCCCACCAAGCCTTTTAGCTCTCCCTGTCGGGAAATTGGTACCATAGTGGTTCAGGGCAACCTCACTTCCTTCAATCAAGAACGTCGTTGCACGGCTATTTCAAAATTCATGAGCGAATTGACTACATCAGTATTCAACGACCTTCGTAAAAAAAAAACTAGAGATTCTTAAGTAGCATCCAAATTTACACACAAGATTTAAAACGTCGTAGATAAGGGCTTCTAAGAAACGAATTCAATGAAAGAAATGCTGGTGCCGGCACAATATGTGTTTCCGACTCCGTGTAAAAAAACTTATCATTACTTGAGTTTCCATGCTCCCATTATAAGAAATAGCTTAAGACAAACCTGTACTAGAAATCGCCGTCATTTCGAGCGAAGTCACCAGGCCGTAGACCACGGCTAATAACAGAGTGAATACCTTTTGAAAAGGATCTAAAAACCCCTTGAAACGGCTTTCTCGCTTCTAATGGGAAGAAAAAAACTTGTTCAGCTAGAAAAACAGCCAGTCAAAGGCGAATTGGATGAAGTCACATAAGTTTCCCCGTTAAGACGAACTTCCCAATAATCTAAGCAAGCAAGAACTTGCGATAGCATTGATTGATGTAGCCAGTGCAGCAATTTGACCAGCGATCCAGAAAGATGGCACATTCCTTACATTCAGCTTTGGAGTGAACCGATGTTTTTAGACGACAAAACAATCGCCTATATATCTGCAGTAGAGCAGCGGCCGGAGACCGAGAACAGGGGCTTCCACTCTAGAGCAATGGCAAGGCTTGGTGCCAGTCGCTGTCCTATTGCCAGCCCCTTATTTGCGCGTAGTATTTCCCAGACCATCTGACAATCGAGCAGTTTAGTCACTCCTTTAAGAGAGCCATGAGCTGCGTATTGGTGTACCCTTCCAGGCTCTGAAGAAGGCGATTCTGCCGAAACGTCAGCAATGTTTTACTTTGCGGTAGTGGGAAAAGGACGCGTGTGGCGCAGTAGTCGGAGCCGCCCTGCAACGTACACGTGGTATCGATCCCTGCGCCTATAGCCAAACAAGCTTTCCATCCCTCCGGGGTCAGCAAATTGGTACCAGGCTTGTCTGGGAGGATAGCAGCACTAGCTCGATACATCGGTAGGCTACCGCGAGTCATTGTAAAGGCCAGATATGCATTCAATCACCTCCAAGCGATGCGTTATGAAGTCGAATCAAAGCCGAGAGCTTTATCCTTTTAACCTTTATTATAAGTGGGACTGCCAAATCATTATGTGCAACAGATTTCCTTCCCACGTGATTCATATGTGGCTATTTCGTTCTCAATATTCCCATTAATAAAAAATACCTAATGGTTAATGCAAAAAAAATAAGAGGTTAAGAAGCCAATAGGCTTTCTCACTTTCTGACGTTGATTTCGGAATGACAATTATACCCTGCTGCACGTCCCAACGGAGAACAATCTGCGCTTGTGTCTGAAAATCATCAGTGGTGATTAATGATTTCACACATCGATGTTCGATGAGCTCAAGCAGGTCTTCGTAGCAATTTTTTTCCACAAAATTAAGAGAAAAGTGGCGCTTCGATAACTCTTACTTTGTAATCCACCGCAATTACAACTTATTAAATACGTCTATCTTTCCTCTTAACATCTCTCCTGCTGTAGCTTGTGGAAACTTGTCGACGAAGAAAGTTGCAAAGGAAACAAATCATGCATAAGTCCTTACCTTTCCATGTGCGGCAGCGATTTTCGTCACAACGGGTTCAGTTAAAATGTTAGGATCACCAGGTTTACGGTAATATGCTGAGCCAGGATTAGCAAGTGGACTAAATATGTTTAAATGAAAATTAATGTCTACTAGCCGACGAAGATTCTCTCAGGTTACTTTTTTAATATTTTAAAAGATAACCATGGTTTTAATGAACAAGTGGAAACGTGGCCTGGTTATTACTATTATGGAGGAACCGAGGGTTCCCCGTGCACTAAGCCCACCAAGCCTTTTAGCTCTCCCTGTCGGGAAATTGGTACCATAGTGGTTCAGGGCAACCTCACTTCCTTCAATCAAGAACGTCGTTGCACGGCTATTTCAAAATTCATGAGCGAATTGACTACATCAGTATTCAACGACCTTCGTAAAAAAAAAACTAGAGATTCTTAAGTAGCATCCAAATTTACACACAAGATTTAAAACGTCGTAGATAAGGGCTTCTAAGAAACGAATTCAATGAAAGAAATGCTGGTGCCGGCACAATATGTGTTTCCGACTCCGTGTAAAAAAACTTATCATTACTTGAGTTTCCATGCTCCCATTATAAGAAATAGCTTAAGACAAACCTGTACTAGAAATCGCCGTCATTTCGAGCGAAGTCACCAGGCCGTAGACCACGGCTAATAACAGAGTGAATACCTTTTGAAAAGGATCTAAAAACCCCTTGAAACGGCTTTCTCGCTTCTAATGGGAAGAAAAAAACTTGTTCAGCTAGAAAAACAGCCAGTCAAAGGCGAATTGGATGAAGTCACATAAGTTTCCCCGTTAAGACGAACTTCCCAATAATCTAAGCAAGCAAGAACTTGCGATAGCATTGATTGATGTAGCCAGTGCAGCAATTTGACCAGCGATCCAGAAAGATGGCACATTCCTTACATTCAGCTTTATTCGAAGAGGACCTTATTCCAAGAAGGTTCATGAATTCATAAAGAAAGCGATTGGTTGAAGAGCTGAGAAGATTACGCTTAGTGCAATGGTAAAAAGTATCTTTAATACACACGTGGTCGTTGGATCGAACACATGTCCTAAGAACTATTCCGACTATTAAAGATCTAACACCCTTCCCTCCTCCTTTTCCTTTCGCCTTGCCTATGATTACCGGTGACTCAAATTTAACGATATAAAGTAGAAATACAAACTGAATTCTTTAACTGAATAAATCAACACCGTTATTTCGCTTTCAGTTAATAGTAATTAATAGTGGGCTCAATAGGGCGCGTGTGACGCAGTGGTCGGAGGCGCCTTGCTACACACACGTGGAAACGATACCCGCGCCCTTGGCTCAGCAAGTCTTCCATCATTTCGCGGTCGGCAAATTGGTGCCAGAGTTGTTTGGGAGGATAGCAGTACTGGTTAGGTGCATCGATAGACCACCGCGAGTCATTATAAAGGCCTGATATGTATTCAATCATCTCCATCGGTGCTTAATAAAGTCGAATTCGTGGCGCATACCTCAGGTATTGACCAACGCCGAGAGATTTATCCTTTTTATTTTAATGGGCTCACCGATTAGTAATCCACACAAAAATCACTTACCGTATAACTAATACAAAGCGGAAATCGGCTGCCAAATGGAACTTCTTATGTGCGAGAATGATGTGTTTAATAAATATTCCTCACCTATAGGCAGTTACTGCGATTCCCTTTTCCTTGCAAAACGCTCTCAACTTTCTTTGTTGAAAGTATGGATGAATCTCGATCTGAAAGTACCAATTCGCATTGCAGAAAGATTTAGTCATGAACGTGGTCTCATTGGCCAACTATGGATTAACAATAGTGGCTGGATCGAAAGGGTCCGATGTGTTCACTCAAAATACATGCGTTTAAAAACTTTGTACCAGAGGTGATTTTCGTGACTTTAAAATCATTGGTATGTGTACGATTCGAAATTACAATACAACCAAACACTAAGCTTGAGTACACGTGAGTTTTCGTGATTTATGAAGATTAGCTATTCAAGCACTAAGTAGGCGGTGCCACATAATTTATTATTTCTCTGGAGTTTTTGCAAATTTTGCTTAAGTAGGTATGAAAAGAAGAAGCGTGTAGCGCAGTGATCAGAAGTGCGCTGCAATACACTCTGCGTCGATCGCTCGTTCGATGTCATGTTCCAAGTGTACTAACGTTTTCGTCTCTCTCGATTCAATTGACTGCTACTAAACTATGCTCTAATAATAAAAACATTGCATTCATATCTTGTAATAGTACCCAAAACCGACTTTCTATTAACCTCGGCATTAAATTATGAATTCGTCGTTTTCTCTTTCAGCAAAAGAAGGGCAGATCTAGAGGAATCGGTAGCGATAATTGAAATACCACCGAATACTCTTTGTCACCAGTTAGTTCGCAACCGCTTGTACGACCGTCTATGTGAAACACAAAACTGCGTAACTTGCCCTTATGGCAGGGACGGTGACTGCATGAGTTCAGGTACGATATACCTGATCCCTTATGGTACTTGCGGAGACGAATATATTGACGAAACGGGCAGACCTTTATGTATCCGCATAAAAGAACACCTAAATGGCAAACGAAAAGCAAGAAGAGGCACGCCACTAGGCACGCATAGGATACGAAGACATAAAATATCCCACTGAAAGGTTAATAACCTAAAGTGCGGCCAAATGGTTTCATATTATAGTAACTATTCCTTACAGAGTTC
The DNA here is from genome assembly GCA_009735665.1 of Angiostrongylus cantonensis. Taxonomy (NCBI): domain Eukaryota; kingdom Metazoa; phylum Nematoda; class Chromadorea; order Rhabditida; family Metastrongylidae; genus Angiostrongylus; species Angiostrongylus cantonensis. The sequence continues at coordinate 105,142 of MQTX01000323.1, forward strand.
CTATTCTCTACAATATCACATGTGTCCTATATTAACTATTTACTTACAACTATCTGAAATCTATCCATTCATATGTATATGTTTCCATACCGCTTCCACATGTAGTTTCGATAAAAGCCTCTCACATACCGCCTCATTTGATGTACTTCGCCGCAGGTACCGTGTCATCATGCCCTGGGTCGGCGCTGTCTTTAGTTCCCTCTGGCAAAGCTCCACTCACTACAGAAGTAATACAGCTTGTCGCATTCGTCTTCAAGTGTTCGCATCATTTGTTCGGTCTTCATCCAGACCCTCAGTTCCTCAGTGCTCCAGCTCTAGTGTCCGCCTAGCTTCCTTCAGTTAAATCACTTGTTCTCATTTCAATCTCGCTCGTATATATCCATTTAGCCATATATCGTCACATATTACGTATTATCCTTATCTTTTTTTTTACTCTTCTTCACCAGAAATAGAATAGACGATTATAACATTAAAAAAACCAATAATTTTCAATCTGACTCGGTAGACGACGAAGAAACCACATGAAGAAGACGAACGATCACGGATAATCGACTCAGATGAATATCAAAGCGTCTACGCGTTAGTGGAATAAACATCTTTATCGCCCTCGCTTTAGCTTAACAATCCAAGAATACATAACCACAATGATACTGAGATCGATAGAACAAGCTGAGAGACAGGCGAAACGAAGGACCAACAATGCATGGTGGTGAATGCGTTAGCACCCGCAATGGGTAATAACGCGTTCGTTCCCCACCACAGATACCTACCATCCGTAGTTTTGCAAATTTGTCAGCATCACTGTGGTTGTATTTCACATTATACCATGTCGTTAAAATATACATTAAGTAGCAAATAAAAAGTTAGCATCAAGAAGGTATAACCTAAATCATTCAGTACCTGTAGAACAGCAGGTTTTATAGTGCTGTTGGCGATTACTCGCTCGATTTGCTTGTGGTTGAAATTCGAAATGCCAATGCTCCGAATCTGAAAACACGCATTCTTCGTCCTTTACTTAAAATAAAGCTGTTAGAGACATCCAAAAAGCTTCTTCTTGACCTTTATTGCTTTAATGTGACTTTGTGGCCACAAAATAAATGCTACCAAGGATGTGCGCTTTCTAACCCTTCTTACAACTTCATTCTCATTGGAATCCATTTTATCTAAAATTTTACTCTATGAAGTGCTTTCTGCAAAATCGTTTTTATTGATAGCACTATTTCTGTTATTGTCACTACTATTGCGTTACTATTAATACTACCGTAATAAGGCGCGCGTGGTGCAGTGGTCTGAGGAATCCTGCAACAACACACACGTGGAATCGATCTCCGCGCTCATGGCTCACCAGACCTTCCATCCCTCTGAGGTCGGTAAATTGGTACCAGACTTGTCTGGGAGGATAGCAGCACTGGCACAATATATCGGTAAGCGCCGCGTTTCATAAAGGCCAGATATGCATTCATTCACCTCCAGACGATGCTTCATGAAGTCGAATGCACGGCGCATTCCTCAGGGATTGATCAACGCCAAGAGTTTCATCCTTTTTACTAGCGTAATGCTTTACTTCCTTCGCCTACCTTTCCCTCTTTGACAAAATCCTCCAAAACTTTCCATGTCGTCAAATAATCCTCGTTTGAGTATTTCATCTTATAACCGTCTGATCTCTAAAAATCCAAAACATCTACAGAGATGAATGGCACTTTTCTTAAAACTTTTTTTCATTATAACCTTTATTTCGTTAGCATTCAAGAGCTAAATAAATTATCCGAGGTTAAACAAAAGTAGATTTTAAAAAATTGTCATTTGTCTTCAGTCTAAATACAAAATTTGGAGTAGATACAAACCTTTGGAAATGGGCCACCACCTTCTTCATAGCCGACTGGCCAGTGAATAAGCATTAAGTCAACATACTTCAACTGTAGTTGATCAAGGATTTCAAGTACATTCTTCTAAACCACAACGATTTCAAGCAGCAGAAAACTTCAAGTTAAGATATCCAATGGGGCAAATTAAGTGGAAATAGCGAGAAATAAGCAGAGAAACATTGTAAAATATCGTCAAAGTTCCAGATAAAAGAGGAAGTTCTGGAGAAGACAAAAGCTTTTGTTTCGCGTTTATTTAATGCATAAAACAGCATTTACGCCCACAAAGCTGCTTTTCAAATCCTACTACAAATAGCTCTTGAGACAACAACGATGCTGAGATATTTGCAAAACTCCGGACCGCAGGGCTCTGTGGTGGGAACGAACGTGCTACTACCCTTTCCAGTGGCTAACGTGTTCCATCCCTTGATCGTTGGCGGATGATTGGTGATAGCGCTGTTAGATAGAAAACTAGCTGAAATAAATGCGAAACGAAGGACCCATATGGTGTGGTGGTGAATAAGTTAGCCCGGAAAAGGTAATAGAGGGTATACTTCCCACCGCAGATACCTGCGGTGCGCAATTTTTCAACTATCTCAGCATCATTATTGAGGCTTTTCATATAATACCCTTTCATGAAAAATTGTAGTAGGCAGCAATTAAAAATTAACTAGCTTAGCCATTGAAAAAGTAGCTTTACAGTTAACAAAAACCAAATGCATACCTTACAAGCGGGAGCTGAGTGAAACGTGTTCCACACCTTCGACGTTATGAAGATGTTTTCCCTCTGCAATTATAATACAATGGCACTCAGTAATCCAGCACGCTTGATTCAGAAGCAGGTTTGACACGAAAATATAATGAAATATACTACTTCATATTCGTCTGTGAAAAATCGAACATCACCATATCTGGGCAGGATGTGATCAGAACACTTGAAGAACCTTCCGCCAGTCCTCATAAACACACTGGCTCGGCTCTTCACACGTTACCTGTCTGAAGACAAGGTCCCTACCCAGTGGAAGACCAGCAAGACAGTGTTATTGCTCAAGAAGGATAACCTACACGATATCGGCAACTATCGTTCAATCTGCTTGCTGTCTGTCGTCAAAAAACTTTTCACTCGAGTCATCCTAAACAGGATTGACAGAACACTGGACGAAGGACAGCTATGCGAGCAAGCAGGGTTTCGAAAAGAATTTAGTACGATGGACCACATTCACACGTTAACAAGGCTCATTGAAGTATCGCGAGAGTACAAAAGACGGCTCTGTCTCACTTTCATCGACTTAGAGAAGGCCTTTGATTCAACTGAGATAGAAGCAGTCATGGAAGCCCTTGGTAGTCAAGCAGTCCCTAATCAGTACGTAAAGATTCTTCGTGAGCTGTACAAAAATTTCACAGCCAAAATTTTACCATTCTTCAACGATATTAACGTGACGTCAAAAGAGAAGTCAGGCAAGGCGATACAATCTCGCCAAAATTATTTACCACCACCGTCCAGAACGTCATGCGAACATTGGAATGGGATAATATGGGAGTGAAAATCGACGGTCGGCAGATACATCACCTTCGCTTTGCTGATGGTATCGTTCTTATAACACCAGACATTAGCCAAGCGGAACGAATGCTTGCGGACTTTGATAAAGCATGTGGAAAGATTGGTCCTCGACTAAATCTCAAGAAAACGATGTTCATGAAGAACGGATTGGTTTCGTATGCCCCATTCACGCTCAACGGAACGAATATCTCCGAATGCTCCAGTTATGTCTATCTAGGCCGGGAAATCAATGTGATGAACGACCTAGCTCCAGAGCTGATCAAAAGGAAACGAGCGGCGGGGAGCTTTCAAGAGAATCAAGGATGTAGTGAAGAGAACAAAGAACACCCGACTCCGGGCCCACCTTTTCGACTCAACAGTCCTTCCTGCCCTAACGCATGCATCAAAAACCTGATCGCTGCGTAAGCAGAATGAAAGATCACTCAGCGTTATCGAACGCGCAGTCGAAAGGCCGATTTTAGGAGCACCCCGTTTTACACAAGGGATGGGATCCGAAGCTCCGACCTGCGTCAACGATCAAAAATCAAAGATACTGTTCAGTACGCCAAACGGTCGGTGATAAGGAGGGCTGGACACGTAATGCGTATGAATGACAACCGATGGCCAGGAGCCGTTTATGGCTGGATTTCTCGCGATGTCAAACGTACTGCAGGAAGACCACCGACCCGCCGGTTAGAGTTCCTCACAAAAAGCTTAGAAGAAAGATACGATGCTCGATAAGTCTTTAGAGCCAGCAGAAACCACTAGACTACTTTTGCACGCTACATGGAAAATTTGAAAATTTACTGCCGCCCGCTCGAGTCATTCGACGATCAACGGGACTACAGGTGATACAGGTGATGTATGAAAAAGAGAGGGACACAAGCATATAGATCATGCGCTTGCCTTCTGTATTTATTACAGCTGAACGATACTTAGCAATCGAAAATACCTGGCGTAGAGATATGCCAGGAAAACTAAGAACACTGCACATCAACTGATTGTCGCAGCCACACAATCGATACGCAATATCTGCACTATGTTGCCTTATATAACTGGATCTTAAAGGGACAGGAGCGGGTAGCATAGTGATAGTGAAGCCGGTCATTACGAGCACGGAGCTCGTGCGATCCCCATCTGGACTCACCAAGCCTCTCTTACCTTTAGGGTTGGGACATTAGTAACCGACTTTCCTGTGAAAAAAATCACTTCTTCTAATCCAATATGCCCTAGCTAGGTTAACTCAGAATTATAGGGAGAATCGATTCGACCAGGATTCAACGACGTTCAAGATGAAAGAAAAATTATCAAGACACAGTCGAGGCCACACGTAAAAGTTGATAGCCTTCGTGGATGATGAATGAGAGAAAACGAATCGAATGTGAGAAGTGCTGGGATTTCCAGAGAAGACGTGAAAAACGACTTGTATAAAATAAAGTGAAACAAAAATTGGTTATTTTGGATTGGACATCCTGTAATTGCTCTCATGTGCGACTGCTGTCCACCAAATAACTGAAATAGTTACAACGAATAAACGGTAGGTGTTAAAATGAAACTGTCTTTTCTGCAAATACAAATTTATTTGTTAAGTTTTATCTGCTAGGGTTATGAAAGTGCTTGGCTGAGCAGATCGCATCTCAATTTGACCCTTCAAGGCTCTGAAGAAGGCGAAACCGCTGAAACGGCAGCTATTGTATCCTAATAAATTCTATAATAATAACCTCTTGTCTGCTTATTGAAGAAAAACATCGAATTATCTTGTAATCGTTTTAAAAAATTCTATTTAAAAAAGCATTTTTCTCAATTATCCTATCAAACATGTCATCCTTCATAACTTAGAGTGAGAGCAGGTTTCGAGGCCTCTTGAGTATACAGCGGTTAATAACACCATGAGAGTGCTCTGCGTGTACACAATAATGACAGCAATAGTGACAGTTTCGTAGCAATAGTAATTCCAGTACTAATAAAAGCAATTTACTTTGTGACCAGAGGAAAACAGCCGCTTGAGGGTCTCGCCGATCTCAATCTGATTACCGTACACCCACGCACAGTCGATGTGGGTATAACCGGCATTTATAGCCATTTCGACAGCTTTTCCTACCTAAAATACAAACTCATTGGTGGACATCCAACATGAGGTCTTCAATCTTATAACGTTTTATTTGGTCGCTAAGCATTTTGCAGAAAAAAAAAACATGTTGCTTTGATTCATGCGCGCAATGGAACTGAGAATGGGATAGGTGATGCACAAGTATTTCAATATCCTTTGGAAAATTAAGAAATACTAGCACTGAAGAAGAAGTTGAAAGAAAAAAACGCTTTCTTGTCATGCCAAAGTTACCAAGATTTCTACAGTGGCAGCACAAGTCAAGTCAGTGATTTTTAGCCAACAGCCGTAAGAATACGTAACCCGAATATTCGTTTTGGACTAAGTCCATCACAGGACGCGCTTAACTTTCTAATTTCATTGAACGCAGACAACAAGCTTACAAGAAGTGTGGCTAGGGATGATGACAAAAAATGATACAAACAACGAAGGCAGCAAATGAGAGCAATAATTCGAAAAGAACTGTAAAAACTGTAGAATCTTAAGCGAATAATTTTGACGGACCTCTCCAGGTTTACTTTGCCAGGTTCCAAGACCCACTAGCGGCATTTCATATCCCGACGAAAGTTTTACTGTTGGCACCTTCATTCTCTGAAATATTCTGGTCGCAAAAATTAAAAGAATTTTGCTCCAACGCTTGTATAAAACGTACCGATTAAGCATAGACAATGGTAAGAACACACTGCTATCTCCAATTTCAAACGAAAAAAACTTAGGAACTTCTAACAACGATATATAAGTTTTTATAAGCAAACACAAGATTACGAGTAAACGTAATCTTCTTCGCTTTCGAAATGAAATGGAAAACGTAAAGGATAAAGCTCTCGGCGTTGATCGATCCTTGAGGGATGCGCCATGCATTCGACTTCATTAAGTATCGTTGAAGGTGATTGAATGCATGTCTGGCCTTTACAATTACTCGCGGTGGCTTACCGATGTATCGCGCCAGTGCTGCCATCCTCGCAGACACGTCTGATACCAATTTGTCGACCCCTGAGAGATGGGAAGGATTGGTGGGTCATGCGCGTGGAGATCGATTCCGCATGTGTTGCAGAGCGCCTTCGACCACTGCGCCAGGCTGGCCCTTGTTGGAAAAGCTATGGACAAGTATTTCCACAAAAGCAGCACTACAGTTTTTGAAAAATAGCAAACACTGCAAGAGGTGGAATGAAGTAATGATATTTGTAGTGCTTGTTGTTCATAAGGCAGAGACGAGTTTTGCGTTGTGATAAGTCCGGCTGGAGAAAATTTTGCAGATCAGTGCTGACAAAAACGAATGAAAGCTACAGTTGTCACATAAGTAGCAGACGTTTCCAAACGCCATATTGAACGACATACACCGTGCTCAAAAATATTTTTGGTTCTGGTACAAAAATGCATAGTAAGTTCCATTGCTAGAGCTACCCATACGCGGAAAGTTTCGCCGAGCTACGCTTTGAAAACTTCGCCCAAAAAATTGAAAACGTCATGCTCATTCTTCACCGTAGGCTTCTCAATGAGGTATTCTGACGTATAGAAGCATATCAGCTTGTGGGTTGTCTAAAGCTTAGGCTCATTTTCTGGCGTTTGCCTAAACCACCTCATATGGTACAAAAAGGGCAAAAGCTCTTGGCGTTGATCTTTCCCTGAGGGATGCGCCATGCATTCGACTTCGTTAAGCATCGTTGGAGGTGATTGAATGCATATCTGGCCGTTAGAATGACTGGCGGTGGCCTGCCGATGTATCGAGCCAGTGCTGCTATCCTCCCAGACGAGTCTGGTACCAATTTGCCGACGCCGGAGGGATGGAAGGCTGGGTGGGCCATGGGCGCAGGGATCGATTTCACGTGCGTGTCGCAGTGGCGCCTCCAACCACTGCGCCACAAGCGCCCTTTTCTCATATGGTATATAGTGAAGTAACCCTAACCTTCCTTCTGATATGCAGTGGATGTAGTGAACCAAAAGAGTGCAGTCTGTTTGTTCAACACAAGCGCCGCCGAGAGCAGCATTAGCAACCTTGGATCTCGTTTAACCCAATACAAGGCCAATAGTGGTGCATCATGGCCTTGTAGAGACACTCCTCATTTGAGGTGTATGTAGAAAGTTTCGTGGTAGGCATATGTAGAAAGTTATATTCTAGACTGAAGAGGAATACGTGCTCCATGATGTTAGATTTCCAAGTGCTTCTTTAATTCTGTTCAGCATTGGCGCTGAGTCATTCACATTGTTGAAATCCAGCCTGTTGATTTTCATGTGAGGAATGGAGCCTCTTGAGCTAATATGAGCGCCAAGAACAGTATTTTCCTTGAGTTCAACCAGAGTCTGATCTTAACAACCACACTGTCAAGATGGGTTCCAAAACGCTTAGCCTGATCTTTAGTCTATAAAAACTACGTTATCGGGAAAGTTTTCTCACGAAGTTCTTAAGAGTAGTTGCAAAGCGCTATTTGTGAGATGATACTGCCCTGAAGGCTTCTCTTCATATGCTAGAGGCGATTAAGTTAGAAAGTGAGGTGACTACGTTGGGAAAGTCGAAATGTTATTAATGAAGTTGTTAAGCATCTCAAAACGAGCGACATACTGCTTTGTTAAGATTTCCACAATCGCTTTCTTTTCCACTGAGCCAGATCAAAAGTGTCGTTCTTATTGATGTAAGCAGGACACAGTGGCACCCTTCAATATCGTGAGGACTGAAAAAGTTATTCTTTCAATGCTAAGCCACATCCAAGCCAGATTGATCCGAGTGGGTTCTCCAAGGCTGTCGTCCTTGATGTGTGTTTCCCAAGCTCGACTGATTGGAATCCACTAAAGTGGGGCACCGCTCGAATGAAATGTCACACACTGCTTTATATAGGACGGTTGTTGACTAACCATGCACTGATAAGTTGTTTTGATAAAAACAGTCCGTCCTTCAACAGTCGGCTTTGTCAAGGCTTCTTTAACGTGATACGAAAACTAGAATGAGATAGAATAGGAGTAAAAGTTTATAGATTATAATTACACCTTCGTTACTTTCCCGTTAACAAAACCTTTACAGAATGAAGACGAGGTGAAGGGAATATTTCCTCATTTTGAGAGCGCGTTTAAGATGGTCTCCGTTGAAACCAAAGAAGATGCTATTCATGGAATCCGAGTGCGCTCCTGATACCACTTTAACGCTGAAGGGAAAAAGTCCAAGAACACCCCACCCAAGTTCATCAGGATCTCAGCAGTAGGAAATACAACAAGCGGGAACGACTTTGCAGCAAAGGTGTGCAAAAGTAAAGAAGCAGTTTATGACATTGACAGCATCATCAAAGATACAGTTAGGAATATAATTGTGTACATGTCTACCTCCAAGAGCTCTCAAAAGAGAAATATTGCTCCTCAGTTTATGACAAATTGCCAATGACCAGGGTTAAATAAGTTCCCCAAGACGATAATGTTGCTCTTAGTAACGCGTGGCCTCAATGGACAGGTTGCCCGTTCGTGTTCCATCGGATTCACTAAACATCACATGATTTTTAGAGATCGACTCTAAAAAGATAGCTGAGAAGCCTGGTAAGCAATAAATAACTATGTCCACACGAGGCGACTACCTTACCAAGCAGCATAGGAAAAGGAAAAACGTCATGTTTAAAATTTTTTCCACGAGGAACTGAAGCTTATGAGAAGTTGGAATCATAAAACTACTGGAGATTTTCATGTTATAAACAAGGAGAGGGGTAAACACGATGGTTCGCGCTAAATATATCCTTTGTTTTCACCAGCCTGCACTATCACAACATAAAACTTGTTTCTCTCCCATGAATAACAACAAGCGCAGAAAAGTTCACTGTTAGATTTCAAATCTTGTGTTGTTTGCGTATTTTTCACACGCTATAACTTTACTGTTAGGGAAATTCTTGTTCGTCAATGGGTAATTGCAGATAGCGCCCATAGATCAATCGAATGGCTGAGAGGAAGACTAAGCGTGGGACTCGTATGACGTGGTGGTGAACAAAGAAACCTCCGAAAAGGGTAGTAGCGGGTTCGGTCCCCATCGCAGACATTAGCGCTCTGAAGTTTTGCAGATATCTCAGCAGCATTGTGGCTACTGTTCATATAATACCCTGCCATAAAATCAGGGTAGGCAGTAAATAAAAGTAACGATGTTGTTCGCTGTTTTTTCATCTTCAATTTGAAGACAAGGACAACTACGTTCAGCAGCCTGTAATTTTGGAGGTGACGCCGAATTATGTTGATTTGCAAACTCTTTTGTAGTGAATCACATGTACTACTGCGCTGAATTAGGCGTCCGTTCAATCAGTTATCATTTTTGCTTACACCATGAGGCTCTACCTAGCCAAACCCGAATGATGTTCGTTCATGAACAGTGAAACATGAGAAGAGCTAAACGTCCTTCAGTGCTATGATGAACATCAATCACCGGAAATCAGGAGAAATTAGGAAAAATTTGCTGCTCGTCCATGTCACGAAGAAATACCTACGTATGCCACTTCCCTAGTTTCAATAGGACTGACCATAACAGCACTCTAAACTGTGCCTTTTCGTCATGTATTAACAGAACAATATGCAATCGCATACGAGGTTTGGAGGACGGCTTCACGAATTGCTTCTAGACACTGTTGTTGTCACCGATTATACTTTCATAGAAGATAAGATTAACTCTGCAGAACATAGCCTACACGGGCAATACGTATTGGACTGAGTGCATTCTTCGTATTCTTGTAAATTAAACGCGAGGTGTTATGTTGTCCTTCATTCACGGATACGCTGACGTTTTGGAGGGTTTCGCCTTCCTCAGAGTCTGGAAAGATGCATTCTTTTGTCACTACTTTGCAGCACATAGATTTCTTCTGCTATGCATTTTGTCTCCACTTCTCAACTAGGCCACCATACATTTTGAATTGTCTTGTCCTAAGAAAGCCATGTTCAACACTTAATGATTTAAATTCAGAAGAATTGTCTTTGGACAAGTTATTTTTCTATGTTGCTACAGTGATTGTTATTGGAAATGATAGCACACCGACACTTTTGCCGGGCAATAAAGCTGTAAAACTCTCAAATCTCTCGGCGTTGATCAATCCCTGAGGGATGCGCCATCCATTCGATTTCATTAAGTATCGTTGAAGGTGATTGAATACATATCTGGCCTTTACAATGTCTCGTGGTGGCCTGCTTATGTATGGAGCCAGTCCTGCTATCCTCCCAGACAAATCTCGTACTAATTTGCCGACCCCGGAGGGATGGAAGACTTGGTGGGCCATGAGGGCAGGGATCGAGTCCACATGCGCGTTGCAGTGGCGCCTCCAACCACTGCGCCACACGAGCCCTTCTCTACACGAGCTCTTCTGCTGGACAATACAAATAGAAATACATCAAACAGTTCTCGTGGTTTTTATTTCAGCCGTGTAAAAGAAACTGTTTCTAATGAAGAGATGGAGAGCACAAAAGGACAATGAAAGATACGAATTGAATTTAAGGCACCTCGAAGTGAGAAAAATTTTTCACTTTCGCAAAAGTGTTACTCTCAATGCTGTACCCAAGTTATATCAGCAAGGGGGTTAACGATTCACTTGCAACCAATTTCGGATGGATAAACGTCGCCGGACGCACGGTCTGTCATCTAACTCTCTATGAGCAGAAAAAAATCTCCTCTTTCGATCGTGTTTTAAAGTATTGTTTTAAGGCAGTGATTTATGGTCTATTTTTGTTTTTTGGCAATTGTTTTTTAACTGTTTCATTTCGAATCCTTTAAAGAATGGTACGTTCAATGATGAACATGTCATTTTTAAGGCGAATAAACAAGAATGCATGCACATGGAATTGATCCCGCTTCCTAGACTCACCCAGTCTTCCATTCCTCTGAGGTAGAAGAATTGCTATCAGAATTCTCTGGGAGGTTAACAGCAATGACTCTATAGATGGATAGGTCACTGTAGGTGATATTTATGCCGGATATGCATTGAATTACCCCAAACGAAACTCAATAAAGTCAAATGCATGGAGCATCCTTCAGAGTGATCAACGCCGAGAGCTTTAACTTTTCTCATAAACAAAAATAGATTCAAGATTCATTTCACTTCACTTCTACATGGTCCTTTTATTCATATCCATACGTACATTCAGTTCTCGTTAATCACACAGTTAAACGATTCGACACGTATCAGAATAAGTGAATGTTACCGATATGGATTAACACCATGACAACTTAGTATTCCTCGAAAAATGGGAAGTGTGGATTTTGAGAATCGCGAGCTGTGAGGTCGACGATCCGCCAACCACGATCGAGCCCGTTGATCTCGTTCATTTCTGCTGCGGTCAGCTGGAAGTCGAATACAGCCGCGTTCTCTTTGATTCGCGCTAGAAGATGCAATCTTACGTCAAACCAACACCAACTAGATTTCTAAGGGTTCCTCAATTCATCTATATTGAGCTGATTGCCAATGAGGTGATTTCGCATATCTTAGAGAATAGAAATTTAGGAGATTCAAAAAAAAAACAAAAATCAGCATAATCATTCAAATTTCTCGACAGGTGAGACATTATGTACCAATAAAAAAATAAGTGATTTCACTTTCAGGTTTCCACATTTCTTTCTGTCAAGGACATTCCAATAACTTAAAGATAACTTCGATGATACTGAGATATTTTCAAAACTCCGGACGGACCGCAGGTGTCAGCGGTGGGGAACGAATGCGATATTGTCCTTTCCGGGGAGTAACGCACTCACCACCACACCATGCTGGTCCTTCGCTTCGCCTGTCTCTTAACTATTTCTATCGATCTCTGTCATCACTTATCGATCTGTGAGACGGGCAAAACTAATGACTCGCATGGTGTGGTGGTGAACGCGTTCCTCCCTGGAAAAGACCATAGCGCGCTCGTTCCCCACCGCAGACACCTGCGGTCCGGAGTTTTGCAAATATCTCAGCATTATTGAAGATCATTAAATGGTTGGCATAATGACTTTCTCTGGAGTAGTAGAAGCATTGACGAACTCCCGATAATCCCCGAATTCTCGCTCTAAGTGAGTCAAAGACGACTCATACGGATGTGTACTATCAACGGAATAAACAGCTCTAGGAGTAATCGAAAAATTGTTTGAAAACGAAAAAGATAGAAGAGTTTCTCACCTGCCGACGTTGATTTCGGAATGACAATTATGTTCTGTTGTACAGCCCAACGAAGAGAAACCTGAGCCGGTGTCTGAAAATCACCACTGGCAGATAATGACATCACAATTTCACATTCGAGGAACTCAAAGAGCTGCTCGTGGCAGTTGTCGTCGAAAAAAGAAAAATAAAAAAGTAGCCTCTGAATAACTTTGACTTTACAATCCACCGTAATTGAAAATTTTACAAAGCATTCCCAACTTTCCTCTCAATATCTCTCCTACTGTAGCAATAGATAAAAATATTCGAATTATTAACTTTTGAAGTAAGTGGCAAGAAAAGCACAATGTACCTTTCCATGTGCCGCAGCGATTTTCGTTACAATTGGATCGTTTAGAATATCAGGATCACCAGGTTTACGGAAATGTGCTGAGCCAGGATTGCCAAGAGAACTAAACACGGCCAAATGAACACAATTGCACAGTAACTGATGACGATCCTCTCATGTCAGTTTTTAGCACTTTGCCAAGACAAATCATGACTGCAGTAAAAAAATTTAAAAATGGAAATAAATATTCCTAAATTAGAGCAAAAATTCTCGACAGTTATATCACTGGAGTGGAGAAAGCGCAGTGGTGCTTAAGCTGTGCAAAGCGCGCAAAACCTTGACTGGATTCTACCTCGGCCAGTCAGGCACCTCCTCCCAGCGCGCTTATGAAATTGGTACTAGTCCTTTCAGGGATCGACATGCTCCTTCAAATTCATAACAGGTTGCAACTCTCTGTGATGAAGGTTTAGGAGTGCCCTGGCACGACCATCACAGTGTTCCAATAAGGAATTCATAACCACCGTTTTACGATATTCGCAAAGAGGACCAAAAATCATTAAGCATTATTCGAAACCATGCACAAAACATAGAATCTTTGTGAACAAGGGATGCAACGAAACGAATCGAATGCAAGGAAAAAAATGTTAATATCTGCACAACGTATAGTGTCGACATGGTGTTAGTAAGTTGCTATTATTATCAGTTGAATCGATAATCGCTTAAGAACCAAGGACTCACAGAAATCCTAGCATAAATCACAACATGATAAACCTGCCTCCAATCTATAACGGTTGACGATTATCGGTTAAGAAGATCTAGGACTCTGCTGCTCAAGTGACTACATCGACTCTTCAATGGGCGAAAAAATCCTTAGCTGGTAACTCCTTAGTGAAACAGAGATTCGATGAGATCACACATTGTTATGTCAATGTTGTCGTTACAAATTTGTTATAAAGAAGCACTGATGTTCGTTTCTTGTGCAGAATTCCTACGAGCGGTCGCCCGCGGTGGTACTTCCATACAACCCTAAACGATTTAGACCGCTTATAAAGGCGACACTGATAGAACGCTATACCAGGTGGTAAAGCGAACGTAGCGCAATGGTTAGAAGGTGAGCTTCAACGTATGTGTGATAACTGGTTAGACCTGTCTTAGACGAAATATGAGAAACCCAATGCAACATTTATTACATTAGATGGTCGTTAAAAACGAGTCTATAAACACGGCTACAACGAAGTCACAAGTAGCCTATGAATGCGGATAAGAATCCCTATCGGGTTTAGGCAATACCGCGAATATAATTTTGTGCACCAATGCTTGCTAATTACCAATGAACTGAGAGAAATTAGTTCTTACTAAAATCACTTTCTATAGGCGTAACCGCAACACACACGCCGACTTAACTGCCATAATAAGTAGGCGACAAATAGAGCTCAAAATTGATAGCAACGACAAGATTTCACAAAAGAATCATAAGTACAATATTTATGTTAACCTGTAGGCCGTTACTGCAATTCCATTCTCCTTGCAAAATTCTCGTAACTTCTTCTGTTGCAGGTATGGATGAAGCTCAATCTGAATAATATCAAATCGCTTTCTGAAGAGATTTTGCCATTAAATGGGGACCATTGACCAACTACAGGTGAAGAAAAGCGAGTCGATTGTAAACGTTTATTTTGTTTACGAGTCACCAGAGCATTGTTATCGATATGACGTAGTTATTTCCGCAATGAGGGATCACTTCCTACTGTTTCAATTGAGACTTATCTCGCTACACTTCGCATCACAGCTTCCATACTATCTCATTGTGGCTATCGAGTTTCTGAATGTCAAACTACGATATTGGGTGAGGTTTCATACGTAGCTGAGTTTTCCAAGCTGACAATGATTTGCATATTTCTACCATGTGCACGCCTAGTTAAGGCTAAAGTGGTGGGATGAGTCATTGCATTCCCATTAACAACACATGGTCACTAACTCCTGATTATGGAAACTTTAGCAAGGCCTTCGACATTAAAGAGAAACAGGCTTGCCAAACCGGTAACTTTGCGGTCAAATGGATATGGTCAAGTGAAGCTTGGTGTTTTCAGAGCTCTGGAATATCGATAACAATTAGAATTCAACCGAATGATGAGTTCTATCCCAACGCTGTCAGAACCTGTAGAACAGCCGGTTTTATAGTGCCGTTGGTGATTAACCGCTCGATTTGTTTGTGATTGAAATTGGAGATGCCAATGCTTTGAATCTGTAAACAGTATTTCACAAAATTTTCTTTGCAAGGTGCTCTCAGAGATCTTTCAAAAACCTCTTTTACTTGTACCGGTTTCCTACTAGGTTGTGCGCATTATAAATACACATCATCTATCCTCCATCTTACTGAGCTTTCCTTCTTTGCTCGTAATAGAATTCGTTAATATCTCAAAAAAAACCAATGAAACTTTATTCTGTAAGTGATTTAAAAAATTATTTTTAACGCCACTATTGCTGTTGTTCTTATTACGATTGCGTTGCTACTACTCGCGCTATCGTAATCCTCCACTTCTTTTACCTACCTTTCCTTTTTCGACAAAATCTTCCAGGACTTTCCAAGTTGTCACGTAATCCACACTTGAGTGATTCAGCTTGTCACTACCCGGTCTCTAAAAACTCGATTCCAATTCCAAGATTCCAACGCTCCAATATTTTCACTGGATAGACCTGTCAAACCAATGCCTGCCTTCAGATAGAAATGCTGCTAGGAAACTCATATTTGCAAAGGTAGGCAATCGGCAAATTTATTCCACAGAAAACTTCAAAGAAATGAGCGGAATTTCGAGGAATTGGTGAGGGGACTGACTATTAGGCAAGCAATGTATCTCGAAGATGAAAATCTGCTTTTCTAACCATGAAATGTGATCATTAGTGTCATAAGTTGAAGAAGTGGAGTAAATGCAAACCTTTGGAAATGGATCGCCGCCTTCCTTATAGGCGACTGGCCAATGAATAAGCATTAAGTCAATGTACTCCAACTGTAGTTGATCAAGGATCTCCACTACGTGCTTCTAAAATCAGGATGATTTCAAACAGAGAAAAGCTCTGAATCAAAACATCCATTTGCGCGAGTTTTGTCAAAATCGTTAAGAATAGACTGTGATAAACAAAAAACTCTCGGTGTTGATCGTTCCCTGAGGGACGCGCCATGTATTCCACTTCATTAAAAATCGTTGGAGGTGATTGAATGCATATCTGGCCCTTACAATGACTCGTGGTGGCCTATCGATGTATCCAGCCAGTACTGCTATCCTCCCAGACAAGTCTGGTACCAATTTGCCGACTCCCGGAAGGATGGAAGGCTTGGTGGGCCATGTGCGCGGAGATCGATTCCACGTGTGCGTTGCAGAGCACCTCTGACCACTGCACCACGCGCGCCTCATGGACTGGGATGTGTTGAAAAATCGCCAAGTCAGAAAAATCAACAGCTTTTCTGAAAAACGGAAGATTTCTATTTAGCGTTTCTTTTCGCAAACAAAAAGCGTTTACGTTTGCAAAGTTGATTGAGAAATCCAACGCCAGTTAACACTGACGTAGAAGAAATGCTTTGAAACGAAGGGAAAAGTCAAATGCATACCTTACAAGCGGGAGCTGAGTGAAACGTGTTCCACACCTTCGACGTTATGAAGATGTTTTCCCTCTGTAATTATCGCAGTTGAATGATACTTAGCAAGCCAAAACAATTGATTCAGAGCTAAGCTTAAAACCAGAACGTAATTAGATGTGTCGATACTGCAGCATTTTCGAAAAAGAGAGCTACAAACACATGCTAGTCATGTGTATAGATTGCTGTCGCAGCATGATCGATACGCAGTGTGTACTGTCCTTCGATCTATCCTAATCCAGTGAAACGCATCCTAGCAAACAAATCATTCTTCATATCTGAGAATGACAGAGGACGATCTGATGCCTGTGGAGCGACTGAGAGTGGTAGCTATTATGAGAATATTTGTGTAGTGGTGGAAATGGTAATGAGTACTGAATAATAGTGAAAATAGAGAAAAAAAAAAGGCAAAGCTTTTGACATTGATCAATCCCTAATGGGTGAGTCATCCGCCATATGCATACGACTTCTTTAACCGTCTTCGAGCGCGTTTGGCGAAGTGGTCGGAAGCGCCCTGCAGCACACAAGGGAACGATCCTAGCTCCGGTGCTCCGCCAACCATTCCAATCCTTCAGGGTCGGTAAAGTGGTACCAGACTAACATAGAAGTATAGCAGCACAGACACGATACATCGCTGGGCCACCGTAAATCATTACAAAGGCCAGATATGCAATTCAATCACCTTCAAACGATGGTCAGTGTAGTCGAAAACATGGCGCATTCCTCAGGGATTGATCAACACCTAGAGATTTATCCTTTATCTTTTAAACATCTTTAGAGGTAATTGTATGCATATCTTCGCTACAAAATGACTACCTATGTGTCGAGTCAGCACTGTTGTCCTTTCAGACAAGTCTGGTAGCAATTTGCTGATTCCGTAGGGACAGCAGGCTTGGTGAGCCTGGGGTTTAGGATTGATCCCTTGTGTCACACGTGCACAATAATAGTGAAACTAACAACAACGATCATGATGATGATAATAATAATAATAACGATAAGAGTAATCACTTTGTGACCAGATGAAAATAAATTCCTAAGGCTCTCGCCGATTTCCACTTGATTATTGTACAACCATGCGCAATCGATATGAGTATAGCCGGCATTAACAGCGACTGCGACAGCTTTTCCCATCTGAAACAAAATCTTATTGATAGATATCCTACGTGAATCCTTTAACCTCACAGTATTTTTTTAGTTCGATAGGTATCTTCTGGGAAAAAACTTAAACAGCAGGCCTATTTCTTGCCTGGATCGAAATAGGTACGCGTGGTCTCTGCCATGGAAAGCAGTTCATACTGACAAGTGATGCACAAGTTCTTCAGCGCTTTTTGAAAAATTTATGAATGGTGGTGATTTGCAAAAAGCCTAAAACATAAAATGCTTTAGCACATTAGGTGTAGGTTGAAGGAGCCTAACAGACGAACCACTAGATTCGCTTTCGAACGATTTTCAGCTAATCTCAACGAAAAGTCGTTAGCTAAATGCATGTATTAGCGCAGCTCCACCGTATCACCTTCTACGTTAATTAAGCCCAGACAAATAGCTTACAAACAACCGCTGACGGGCGATTGCTGACGGCAGAGATCAACAGAACTAGCTGAAAGACAGGCGAAACGAAGGACTAGCATGGTGTGGAGGTGAGCGCGTTACTCCCCGGAAAGGACAATAGCGCGTTCGTTCCCCACCATAGACACCTGCGGTCCAGAGTTTTGCAAATATCTCAGCTTCATTAAAGTTATATTTCGCAATATACTCTGCCATCAAAAGAAGTAGGCAGTAGACAAAAAACGGTTAAGATTGTGATTATAACTGACTGGGGCCTCAGCTTAACTGGGTTCATTGCCGATTTGTGCTCCCCAGGTCAATCCCGCTGTTGGGTGACTGCTGATGGCAAAAGATCGATAGAACTAGCTGAGAGACAGGCGAAACGAAGGACCCACATGGTGTGGTGGTGAGCGCGTTACTCCCCGGAAATGACAATAACGCGCTCGTTCCCACCGCAGATGCTTGCGGTTCCGAGTTTTGCAAATATCGCAGCATCATTGAAGTTATATTTCGCGGTATACCCAACCATTAAAAAGAATAGGCAGTAAATCATAAGTTGATAGATCAAAAATATTTTTTAAAAAAACTGAACGAAAACGACAGTCCAAAAAGAGGAGATGGAATCGAAAGCGAACATTCTCTGCTGACCTCTCCAGGATTACTCCGCCTTGTTCCAAGACCCAACAACGGCATTTCATAGCCCGATGAAAGTTTTACCGTCGGCACAGTCATTCTCTAAATTGTTCTTGTCTAAATTTAATTATTAATTCATTGATTAATTAATTTAATTTTAATTTTTTCTTGATTTAGGAAAATTTTGCCCGTGAGGTTAAATGTCACGAACAGACCAATCACAGACAATTAGAACAGTGCGTTATCTTGAGATAAAGTTAAACGCGAAAATTTTTCTCATTTAATTTATTCCATTGCATACACCAGGCCACAAAACGCGATGTGAAGTTACCAAGCGTCAAGAGACACACTATAAAAATAATGCTTATCGATTGCCCAGGCGCACGTTGGTGTCATGGACTGCTTTCTTAAAAACGGATAACAAACTCCTTCGTTATTATAAAAATAAAAAAAGGATGCCAAATTGTAGATGGAATACTGTGTTTTCTAATATGGTTTTTTTTCTAATACATAAACTTTATTTCACGACCAACAACACTGACAGCACACTGCCACTTCCCCGCTCACAGCAAAACGAACTTCATCTCGCTCGAGCGAAGAGTATCTCACAAACGTCGTTCTCTTGAACGTCATCAGTTCACAAGCTTTCT
The DNA here is from genome assembly GCA_009735665.1 of Angiostrongylus cantonensis. Classification (NCBI taxonomy): domain Eukaryota; kingdom Metazoa; phylum Nematoda; class Chromadorea; order Rhabditida; family Metastrongylidae; genus Angiostrongylus; species Angiostrongylus cantonensis. Next base: position 124,517 of record MQTX01000323.1, read on the forward strand.
TTAATCGCGAACGAAAATTAAACTTTCTATGAATCGATATAATGACGGCAATTCAGCTCGTTTAGCTTGCGTTACCAAGCAGTTATGTGAGTGTCTCACCTTACACGTACTAGATCTCGTTCAATTTTTGTTTGAAGTACAAAATTTGGTTTGCCTTTCATAAAGTTCTTAAATTGAAAACTGTTATTGAAAGAACGAGTTTATGGAGTGTTTAAGCTGCCAAGGCGAACAATGAGCTGGATGATCCATTGATTACGGAAACCACCTCGTGCGTGTACCTTGGGTGTTTACCGAACATGAAGAACAACATGAAACAGAAACTGTTTTAAAGAAGGAAAGAAATATGAAGCGCATTCTCCTTCTCTAAATAATCACAGACCAGCTTATGGATTCGAAACTCCGTGTTCAGCTTTTCGATTCAACAGCGCTGTCAGCAATCTGTTATACAGCAGCAACGTGGAAAACCATGTTAAGAATTCTACGCACCATCCACAGGCGAGTTGAACTATATTATCTTCTGAAATCTAACCGGCGCACACAACATCTGGCCGAAATGCTCAGGTCAGGTCTTCCAAACCTTTCCCATCCTTGGGATCCAGGAAAGCACACATCAAGAACGGATCCCAAGTGGGCCGATCACATAATGAGAAGAACAGACGATAGATGGACGAAAATTACAGCGGATTGGTCTCGAAGAGGATGTAAATGTTGGAAGGCCACCGAAACGATGTTCTGTCGTCTTCGGAGCTAAGGTCAACCATCTGCATTCACAGATGGAAACGATTTTAGGAATTCGGAATGGGCCTCGCAGACGTCACCGTCCTCAAGTCAGAACATCACCAAAGCCGATGAATTCTCAAGAATAAAACGAAGAGATGAACGAACGTTGGAACTCGCTCTACTAGCAGAGACGAATCATCCATATGTACAACAAAGTAGGTATAGATGCGTGAACTATATCAACAATTATCCGACTCGATCAGTCAGATGTTTACCACCCCATCGATTCATCGTCTTTCCAATTCATGGAGCACACAAAATTCACACTTATTGTCTAAGCTAATGTGTTGGAAAGACTCGAAGTTAATGGATTGAACGACCAGTGGAAACAACACTGTGCAGTAGACCGCACTTTTACAAGACCGCTTCATTTTCATTACATTCTCCTTTTCTGAATTTGCTTATTTTGGTATCGATTTCCGTTCATTGTTTCTAATCTGACGTTGGACTCTCTCAATAACGAATTTATAAAAGAACTTCGCTTGTGGATTACTGCGTACAGTTGATAATGCCAGCTTTTCTTTACCGCGCAAGATGGAGAGGAAGAATGGCCAGCCGCGGTGGTACGATTTCGTATGAGATATGATGTGAAATAGGTGGGGGTAGTAGAAAGCCAACGCCTTCAAAATTTTGTATCGGAAATTTCCTTCACGAATAACGAGGGTTCTACTATCTAATTAGGGTATGACGGTCCTCTTTCTCGCTCTCCATCTCTTGTAGTGCGAACTCACGAAGCTTGATGGGATCAGACTCTAGAACAGCTGTAAAAGTCGGCATCTGAATAGACTGTTCCAATTTTATAGGTGCGCTGCAAGAAGCAATCTCCATGACGTGTTGTGGGTATTCTCGTTTTGTTCGTTTGCAATGACGTCTGTGCAATCAGAGATTTGATAGCCTCTGACAGGTTGTTCCACCGCCTGACGACGTAGATGGGGGCCCCCAGTGAACGTGTATTGAGACCAGAGATTTGCTGGTTTGTTTATTGCTGGTCTCGGTAGTCCCGGTGAGCTTAGTCTACTCCTTCTTCAGATCGTCGTAACCACAGGCAGTCATTGACGTGGTGGATAAGAGGGAAATTTGCCATCATATGACAAGCTTGACACACGACGGTGGTGATTCCTGGAATAGGTTTACTCTTAGCTGGGCCTCCAGATGAAAACGACGCAGTTCTTTTCAGCTTGGGATTCCCAGGTACGTGGTGAAACCTGCTGTATATTGCCACTCGACATCTAGGAACATCTTCCTGCAACGATGAGGGGCTAAACCGTTGGTAGGAGATGTTCATATGATATTAATGATAAAATTCCAACATTCATTAAAACTTCCTACCAGGTTAAATCGCCGTCATTAATAATTTCTAAAGTGTGGCTTAGCATAGCGAAATGTCTGTAAACAGTAATGAAACAAACAGCAAAAGGAACACTACTGATTTTTCTAAAATGCAAGGATCCAGAAATCCATGACGAGGCCATTCCATAACATTTCGGGGCAATCGCTTTAAAATAAAACAAAAAAAAGAAAGAAAGCTGTTCATGAAGGTTCTCCTTGGACAACGAACAAGTGAATTGAACCGTTCGGTGGTGGGTTGGACGAAAATCAAAGGCGTGAGAGGCGACGAGTGCTATTTCTAGTGTCAAGGACAATGGTGTAGAACTTTATCCTGTTTAAAATTTCAGACTTCCTTTTGAATCAAAACGTTTACGTCAATTTTCGGGAGGTCATGGTTTTTATATCCATCGTAAAGCGAGTGTCTGCCACAGTTTCAGTTTCATTTCCACTCAATGTTTGCGGAAAAGAAGTGGCATTCAGAAAAGAGCAAGAGTTCTTGCAGTGTCGGCGTGAACATCGGTCATTCGAAATCGGCAAGAACGAGAGCTCTTCAACAATTAGCTGCAATCGCAGTTCTAGTGGCGGTAGTGATAAGAGCATGCTGAAATGTGTCTTTGCGTGATTTGAATTTGGTGCCGCGGAAAAGGATGAAGTCTGGTTTTTCTTCTTATCGTCCAATGGCCTTTCCTTCTATCTGCACACATTTTGTTTAGAAACCCTCTTTGCGTAAAGGCATTTTAGGATTGAAGAAAGATTGAACATCTAAGGAACCGAGAGAAAATTGGCTTCCATCTTCGAAGGTTCAATTTAACCTATCTGAAACCGCTACATAACTAAGTGGTGTCGAAAGCCAAGTAGTAAGGATATAATAGTTCACTACTTTTCCTGTCACACCTCAGATAATAAACTCACAGCTTGGATTCTTGGATGGCCCATCTTCGTTGGTTGTGTTTGCCCGAGCACAACCAGTGAAAGGTTTTGCTGGCTTGTCCATCGCCACTACCTGGAGTCTTGAGGTCAGCTTGAGTTCGGGTACGGTTTCTTCGATACGTTGTAAAGCATGCGAGGGCGAATACATGGGTTAACCAGGTAGACCGTTCTGTATCCGTATAAAAAAATCACCTCGACGGTAAATTTAAACTGAAACGAAAAACTGCACTACGCGCGCATAGGGTGCAGGAACATAACAGAGAAGAGTTTGAAGTAAAATCACTATCCTCGCACAGACATGCGAAATGTCAAAGCATGGAACTCTTGGAGAATTTAGGACTAATTCCAAAAATTTAAAAATAAACGATAACAAGGAGTTTCACATCCCTCCTAGTGCTCTCCGTGACTTAGTGTCATACCTCAGGCAGATTCTCATCTGACCCCGGCACATTCGTTGTCCATGTAGTACTCAGAATCTGCAGCTGGTCTCCAACGATTAACTGATCTCCAACGATTAACAAACTGGAACGCTTTCAACGAACAAAACTGTGGGTGTTAAAAAAGGCTGTTCACTTCACAAGTGAAAATTTAACTTTGCGTTTATCTGTTTAATTTATGAAAGTGCTAGGATGAATAGATGACGTGTCAATTTAGGCTGCCCGAACTCGGAAGAAGGCGACATCTTCGAAACATCATTTACTGTGAATGATTAGATGCGACAATAACAATATAGTAATTATTTGTATTCTTGTTCAGCAAACGCAAGGTGTTATTTTTATTCCTTATTCACGAATAAGCTGACGTTTCGGAGGATTTAGCCTTCCTCAGAGGCGCTTTCTATGGGGCTTCCACTGAACATGCCGTGTAAATTCTCATAAAAAAAACGGCTTTGAGGAAGGCAAAATCCGCCGGGACATCAGATTATTCGTGAATAAGGAATAAAAATAACACATCACGTTTGCTCAACAGGAATACTTAGAATTACTTGATCAGTGCCGAGTTTAATAGAAAGTCAGTAGGGGGATTTATAACAATATAGTGTTTGATCATCAAGAAAACAGTGAAATAATGAAAAACGTATCAAGTCACACCTGTGAGCTATCGTCTCGTTTACTGTCGAGCGACTCTAATGCGCGCTTGTAAATCTTCCACTACTCTCTACCCGATGCAAGAATAACTTAGTGGGTTCTGCTCGCTCTAGAAGTTCGATGTGTTTGACATCCTTGGTGTAGGCTTTTAGTGAAAAACTCTGACCATCGGCTCAGTGGACTTCCTGCAGTACCTTTGACATCCAGAGAAATCTAGTCAAGAACGGCTTTTGTGCAACGGTTTTCATTCATATGCATAACGTGTCCGGTCCACCTTATCTTCGACTGTCTGGCGTACAGAACCGCATCTTTGATTTTTGGTCGTTGACGCGTACCGGAGATTCGAACCCCTTTTCACATTTGTGTGACACGGAAAACTCCCAGTGTCGTCCTTTCGACTGGCCGTTCAATGCTTCTTTCATCCTGTTTACGCAATGACTAGGTCTGAATCGAGAGCTCTTTGTTCTGTTCACTACATATTTGATGCTTTTGAAAGCTCCACAAGCTACCCGTTTCCTCTTGTTCAACTCTGGAGCTAAGTCGTTCATCATGTTGATTTCGTGACCCAAACTGACATAACTGGAGCAAATGGGTATAATCGCTCCGTTAGCGTAAATGGGGCATACGAAAACAAACCATTCCTTGTCAACATCGTTTTTGCAAGATTTAGTATAAGATCAACCTTTCCATCAACGTTGTCAAAGTCAACCGGCATTAATTTGGCCTGGCTAGTGTTTGACGTTATAAAAAGGATATTATCCGCAAAGCCATGATATTATACTTGCTGACTACCGATTTTGATTCCCACGTACTCCCTTTCCAGTTTTCACATGACGTTCTCGGAGGTGGCCATAAATAATTTTGACAGGATAGTACAACCTACCTAGATGGGCTGGTCACATAATGAGAAGAACAGACGACAGATGGACGAAAAGAACAGTAGAGTGGACTCCAAGAGAATGCAAACGTCCCCTTGGGCGACCACCTACACGTTGGGCGGACGTGTTCGTAAACAAAGTTAATCAGCTGTACCCGCAGCTGCAGTTGTTTTACAGATCACGGTATGAGACTCGCAAGCGATACCATGCTCGAACAAGACCACCACCATGAACTACGATTGCGAGAGAAAGGAACGAATGGCATATGTGCTGGGGTCCGTACAACTCTTGAAGACGGACCGTCCAAGTATCCAAGTAAGTAAGTACAACCTACCTAGCCATGCTTTTGACGTTGATGTTAATATCCTTGTAAAATAATAATATTTTCGCTATGAAACTTTTGAATTGGCCAGGGCAAATCTTTGTATGGTGAGCAGGGACGTCTTGCTGTTCAGGGCTTCCATGACTGCTCTTATCTCATTTGAATCAAAAGCTTTCCTTAAATCGACGAATGTGAGGTAAAGAAGTCTACTATGTTATCGTGCGCATGCGGTCCATTGTAATGAGCCCTTTTCAAAACCATACTTGCTGACACGGGTGTCTTTCGTTCAGTGTTCTGTCAATTCTTTCTAGGATGACTCGAGTGAAGAGTTTTAGATGAACAGACGGCAGGCATTTTTGGCGATAGCCGCTGATATCGTCGAGATGAGTCTTCTTGAAAATAGCACGGTCCTGCTGTTCCTTCCACTAAGTAGGAAAATTGCATGCCTGGAGGTAACTTGTATAGGCCCGGGCATGTATTTATGAGGACTGGCGGAAGATCCTCCAGTTGTTCAAATCTTATCCTATCCAGATCTAATGTTGTTCGATTCTTTGCACGACATTACACAACGAATTCCGAAAGGTAGAATAAGTGGCACGACATATCCATCCTCCTATATTTCACATAAGGGCAGGAGGAGGCGGCCACTGAAGAGATTTGAGTAGTATCTGTAAATTATTTTTTCACTACCTTTTGGAAGCCATAACTGTTTAGTCTGAGTATCGGAGTGCAATCGTTTTGGCTTTTTTTATTTGGTGAATTTTCGATCTATTTTGCGAATGCTTTTCCCGGCTTCTGCAGCTCCCACCAAAACAGCTGCTCTTCTCTCTTTGAGATCCTCCATTTTTGCCGGTTTGCATTGTTTTTAAGTTCAGATGAGTTGACGGTTAGCTAAAGCTCTGATTATGGGCTTGAGTGCTTCTGGTCTTTTTGTAACTTCCGAACTCTCAGTTTTCATGGCGGCTAACGGGAAGGTGTTGAATGAGCTGGTCGTACTTCTCGTTCGGTGTTGTCGAGAACTGCATTTTCCCAACAGCCGACTATTGAATTGAATTTATGTTGGTTTGTGGTTATGTTGGTTGTGGGATTTGCTTTTTCGAATTTAACAGCCTTCTCTTGAGAAACTAGTTCTTACACAAAGGAGGCGATGGTGTGATTCCGTGTAGAATTCTGGGACAACAGCAGCACCGGTTTTTCAAAACCTTTCATTTGCTTATATTTGGTCTCTTCCCTTATCGTGAGGGGCGCGTGTGGCGCAGTGGTTGGAGGCGCCACTGCGGCGCGCACGTGAAAATGCGCCCATGGCCCACCAAGCCTTCCATCCCTTCGGGGTCGGCAAATTGGTACCAGACTTGTCTGGGAGGATAGCAGCACTGGCTCGATACATCGGCCGCCCACCGCGAGTCATTGTAAAGGCCAGATATGCATTCAATCACCTCCAACGATGCTTAATGAAGTCGAATGCATGGCGCATCCCTCAGGGATTGATCAACGCCGAGAGCTTTATCCTTTATCCTTTATCCCTTATCGTACTTTTCATTGGAAGTCTCTCACATCCAGTGTTGGGAATGGGAATAGGCCTTATGAAATTACGAGTTACTATTAATGGTCTGGTCCATCGTAATAAATTCAGACAGCAGCGCTTAGCCTACTCGTTCTCTTGCAATCTATTGGTACCAATGAGACGTTCATCAGACATTCTTCTCTGTCGAACTTCTCATTGTCCATACAGAACGCTTCGACTTCTTTCTCGTCATAGTTTGATGTCGGCGCGTAAACGACGAAGTTTGTCAAAGCCGGTATTGTTCAACATCTTTTTAATCGTAAGCGTCCGATTTGGCTTGCAAGCTGTTCGAATGAATCGATGTTCATGTCAACTCGTGTTCACGGGAAAGCCGACGCCGCCGACTCCTCTACTGTCGCATGTCTCGAGAAACAGTTCTTCTCCGGTGTCATAGAAGGCTTTGAATGGATAGCGTCGTCTCGTCTCGGTCAAGCCGATGACGTCATCCTTTATCTTTGTTGCTTGGATGAGCAGATGAATTAAGTCGTAGAATACAATCCGCATAAGCGAGAACGCACCTACACATGCATGCATGAATGCGCCTAGCAAATACAGAAAGTATGGGCCAAAAAGGTTTAGCAGAATAAGGAAGTCGATCTTTTGAATCTACCTAGTTTTCAGGGAAGGAAATATCGCTTTTGGTTCTCGACGAAACCACACCACTTTCCACCACCTTTAGAAGCATCACACTGCCTCGCAAGTAACCGGCGTAAGACCTCTGTATTAGAGAGGTAGACGTATCTGAGAGATTCGGGAAATAGACGTTGCTGGAGCATCCCAAATATGTATAATATGCACACTAATTTACATTAACGCATGTATATGTATGTATATATAAGGCGAAATATTAACTCCTTACTTAGCCACTCATCACATCTACTGTGCGGATCTCAGCACTTTCTGGATTAGATTCATTTTCCACACATTCATCGTCCAGAATGGTCTTCGGAAATTTCTCTCGTTGTTCCTGCTGCTGTTTGATGATTTCGTCCTTTTTATCAATGTCGTGGAACGCTGCTTGAGTCGATTTTCGTTGTAATCTTCGAGATGGCTGGACTAGGGCATTTCCATGTCGACTGTGGGAAAGCGGTGGAGGAGGTGTCAAACCATCAACTTTATTTCCTAAGCTACGGCATCACTAATCGCTGTCTTAATCTTTTTCTCGATTTTCTTCTTTTACTTCCTTTTAACGGTTTAACATTGTAATAAATGGCCTGTGTGGTGCAGTGGTCCGAGGCGTCCTGCAACACAAACATGGGATACGTTTCGGCGCCCGTGGCTCACGAAGCCTTCCATCCCTCCAGGATCAGCAAATTGATAGCAGAGTTGTCTGGGAGGATAACAACACTGGCTCGATACAACGTTGGTCCACCGCGAGTCATTGTAAATGCCAGTTAGGTAGCCCTATCGTATATGTCGCATGTATCATATTCATATTGTATCGTAGACATTTTGAGGGTTTTGTTTCTTGCAGTTATAATCTAAATTTTAAAAACTTACGTTATTCCCTACTACTCATGCATTCCAATGAATTTTCAACGGATCTCTCATGGCTTTGTGGAATTCTTTGAGGTATTATTTGGGAGTCCATGATGAAACAATTCCTGTTATAACAGCAAAGGGAGATCAAGCGAGAAAAAGCAAAAATGGATGTGTAGTGTAAAGTTCTTCACATTGGTCCAGAGGTCAGCAAATCTTTGCTTGGAGACATCACTCGTCCTCTTCCACAAAGTAATTACAAGGATTGCGTAACACGTACTGAGAAGTTTTTGGACTTTTTAAATGGAGATGCGCTCCAGTACAGATGTTACGCTTTCCTTTTTTTGGTTGGAAACCCTCACAACAACGTCTTGTGATCCTTTCGTTTATTCGTAACAGCAAATCCACCCATAAACGACGCCCGCGACAGCATCCATGTTGGATAATCTTCTATCAACTGATTGTATGAAAACTAGAAAAATTTTCTGTGCTTCAAAATAAACCACCGGAAAAATATGGTGCCATAGGTATCATATCACCCACTACCGGAAAACTGCTATGACACCTATAGGTGACATTCGTCGTGAGAGTGTTAACAATGACTTTTGATTGCCCATCTTCGTTTTTTCTTTTTCTTTTTTTCTATCTCTCCATTTCAAGTTTTTTGAACAACGGTACCTTCAATGCCGAGCATCATTTTGCTGAGACATATAAAAAAAATAGACATAGCACAAAGACAAACAATTCAACATGTATTAGACCAAGCGAATGATAATAATATCAATGAACACCACGACAGCTTAATATTCCTCTAAGAGTGGGAAATGAGGATGATCGGAGCAGCTAGCGCTGAGGTCGACGATACGCCATCCGCGGTCGAGCCCGTCAATCTCCATCATTTCGGCTTCGGTCAGCTGGAAGTCGAACACAGCCGCGTTCTCTTTGATTCGCTCTAAAAAATTAAACCTTACCTCAAATGAATAACAACTTGGTGGAAAAATTAAACATTAAAAATCACTGTCATTTGCAATGAGTACATGTTGCTGTTCAGATTAGATTTCTATGAGTTTCTAAGGTAATCTATACTATACTGACCTACTTTGCCAACCAAGGGATTTTAGATATACCACAAATTCAAAATTTCGAAGCTCCGAAAAAATACAAAAGTCATTATTATTGTTGTTCGAATTCCCAAGCATATAAGACACCATAATGCCATCGAAAGAAGGGATAACTGATTTCGGTTTTATGTTTTCATCATTTTTTCCAACAAAAACATCCCAAAAACTTCAACGAAAGTGAAGAAGTTCTTTATTGCCTGAAAATACTTCGAAAAAATTGCCTTCATTTTTTCACTACATTTGTGGGAAGCCATGAATTCTTTAGCTCGTGTGATGTTTCTTCATGAAATACTAAGTACTAATACAATGTAACTTTAATGAAGCTGAGATATTTGCAAAACTCTGGACCGCAGGTGTCTATAGTGGGGAACGAACACGCTATTGTCCTTTCCGGGGAGTAACGTGGTCACCACCACACCATGCGGGTCCTTCGTTTCGCCTGTCTCTCAGCTAGTTCTATTGATCACGCAGTTAGGTGATTGCTGATGGCAAAAAGATCGATAGAACTAGCTGAGAGACAGGCGAAACGAAGGACCCGCATGCTGTGGTGGTGAGCGCGTTACTCACCGGAAAGGACAATAGCGCGTTCGTTCCCCACCACAGACACCTGCAGTCCAGAGTTTTGCAAATATCTCAGCTTCATTAAAGTTATATTTCGCAATATACCCTGCCATTAAAAAGAGCAGGCAGTAAACAAAAAACGGTTAAGATTGTGACTAATACAATGGTTTTCTCGGAGCAGCACGAGGATTGAAGAATTCCCTACAACCCACAAATTCCCGCTCGACGTGCTCATGTAAGACTCATATTGTTCCAAACGTCTCTGCTAACGGAGCAAACAGCTCTAAAAGCTGTTGCAAGAATGTTTGAAAACTAAAAAATGGCAGAGTTTCTCACTTTCTGATGTCGATTTCGGAATGACAATTACGTTCTGCTGCACAGCCCAACGAAGTGCAACCTGAGCTGGTGTCTGAAATCCATCAATGGCTGATAATGACTTTGCACATTCACATCCGGGAACTCAAACAGCTCCTCGTGACAAATGTTGTAGAAAAAATGAAAATGAGAAAAAAAGTAACCATTGGATAACTTCCGTTCTACAACCTATCGTATTCAAAAACTTTACAAAGCATTTCTCGTATTCCTGTCAACATTTCTCCTACGGCAGCCATAGAAGGAAATATTCGAATTATTAACCTTTAAAGTAAGTTTTAAACAAAGGAAAATGTGTATAATGCCGTACCTTTCCATGTGCCGCAGCGATTTTCGTCACAACGGGATCGGTTAGAACGTTAGGATCACCGGGTTTACGGAAATATGCTGAGCCAGGATTGCCAAGAGAACTAAACACGCCCAAATAAAAACAACCGTGTAGTAATTGATGATGACCATCTCAAGTTTGTTCTTAGCATTTTCCTTGGACAAATTATGACTGTAGTGACTAAATTACATACCCAAAGCCGTGGTTGAACCTTACCTCAGCCAGTAATTCTTTTCATACCTAAGCGTTTACGAAATTGTCCTAAAGCCCTGAATTGGGTCAACTTGCTCCTTCAAATTCGGAAACATTAGCGACTGTTTGTGATGAAGATCTGGGCATTGCCTGGCACGTCTACTACAGTATCCCAACAAAAATTCCTAGCCAGTGCTTAACGACATTCATAAAGGAAACCAAAAATCCTTAAGCACCATCCGAAAGCATACATAGGAACTAAAAACTTCGTGAACTAGGGATGCAACGAAATGAATCGAATGCAAGAATCCCAACATCTGCACAATATATGTTGCCGTGTAGTGTTAAAAATTTTGTAGTTAATGCTGGTGAATTGGTATATCGCTTTAAAAATACATTGCTAAGCCAAGCTATCACAACAGAAGTTGCCTCCATCCTTGGGTGGGGGTGTCGCACAACCTAAACCTGCATCTAATCCATAAGAGTCGCGATTACCTCTGTGAGGGCGATCTGGCAATCTGGCACCCTATGGAAAAGACTACCACGCCACTGCAATGGGAAGAAAAAGTGATCGGTAAGAAAACGAAGTAATCTTTCCGGTAGATGATGATGTCACATACAATTTGTTATGATGAAATATTGACGAACACTGTTAGTGTAGTACTCTACCAGCAGTCGCCCACGGAGGAATTTCAATTCAACCCTAGCTGACTTCACCCGCTTCTAAAGAAGGCAATGATAGAATGCTACACTAAGCTTTGTAAGAAGCATGTAGCACAATGCCCTTAAACACATATGGTCAATGAATGGACCCCTGCTCCACGAAATGTGAGAAACCCAGTGCGACCCTTCTTTTCTCCGATCGTCGCTAAGAACAAACCCAAAAACACCGCTACAACAAATCTAAAAGTGGATTTTGAATTTGCGAGTATTTATGCGCTGATGATTGCCGATTATCAATGATGATTACCACTCAAGGGCGCGTGTTGCGCAGTGGTCGGAGGCGCCTTGCAACACACATGTGGAATCGATCCTCGTGCCCATGGCCCACCTTCCCTTCCACCCCTCCGAGGTTGGAAAATTGGCACCAGACTTGGCTGGGAGGATAGCAGCACTGGCTCGATACATCGGTAGGTCACCGCGAATCAATGTAAAGGCTAGATGTGCATTTATCACCCTCAAACGGCACTTAATGAAGTCGAATGCACGGCTCATCCCTCAGGGATTGGTCAACGCCAAGAGCGTTATCCTTTTATCTTTTTAATATCACTTACTGCAGGCCTAGCCCCAATATAAAAGTCGACTTAACTCCTATGATAACTACGTGACAAATAGAATTCAAAAATGATTTCAACGACTAGATTTCATAGAGGTGAAATTATAAGTGCAATATATCTTCGACGTTGAGATATGTGCAAAACTCCGGACTGAAGATGTTGCGGTGGAGCGTGAACGCGCTATTGTCCTTTCCGAAGAGTGATGCGATCACCACCACACCATGCGGATCCCTCGTTTCACCTGTCTCTCAGCCAGTTTTATCGATCTTTTGCCATCGGCCACCACTATTTGGCGGGATTGATCTGGGGAGCCCAAATCGGCAACAAACCCAGTTAAACAGTTAAAACAACGGAACTCAGATAGAACTAGCTAAGAGACAGACAAAACAAAGGATCCGCATGGTGTGGTGGTGAATGCATTACTCTCCGGAAAGGACAATAGCGCGTTTCTTCCCCACCGCAGACACCTGCAGTCCGGAGCTTTGCAAATATCTCAGCATCATTGAAGTTATATTTCGCAATATACCCTGCGGTTAAAAGGAGTAGGCAGTAAATAATAAGTTATAAGCTAAACAATAAATTGTGATTATAAGTGCAATGTTTATGTTTACCTGTAGGCCGTTACTGCAATTCCCTTTTCTTTGCAAAATGCTCGCAACTTCTTCTGTTGCATATTGGGACACCACTATTTGGCGGGATTGATCTGGGGAGCCCAAATCGGCAACAAACCCAGTTAAACAGTTAAAACAACGGAACTCAGATAGAACTAGCTAAGAGACAGACAAAACAAAGGATCCGCATGGTGTGGTGGTGAATGCATTACTCTCCGGAAAGGACAATAGCGCGTTTCTTCCCCACCGCAGACACCTGCAGTCCGGAGCTTTGCAAATATCTCAGCATCATTGAAGTTATATTTCGCAATATACCCTGCGGTTAAAAGGAGTAGGCAGTAAATAATAAGTTATAAGCTAAACAATAAATTGTGATTATAAGTGCAATGTTTATGTTTACCTGTAGGCCGTTACTGCAATTCCCTTTTCTTTGCAAAATGCTCGCAACTTCTTCTGTTGCAGGTATGGATGCATCTCGATCTGAATAACACTAAAACACTGTCTAAACAGATTACGCCACAAAATTGGTCCGATTGGCTATGGACGGAGGAAAGCAACTTGATCAAAAACGTTCATTTTATTAATAAATCACAAGAATATTGTTTTCAATATGACATAGTTATTTTCTCAATGAAGGAGAACTTTCTATTGTTTCAGTAAAGAGTTATCCCGTACATTTCCTACCACAAATGCTATACTACTAGTGCCAACTTCCCACCCCAACTGTTATATTGGGGCTGCTTAATGTTTCTGGGTGGCAAAGTGCGATATTACAGCAGGGTTGCATCCCTAGCCTGGTTTCCCAAGCCTTTCCGATATTTTCAGCTTCGATATTTCTACCACATGCAAGCCCTCTTCACGGTGAGCCAATGTCACGAACCACTGCGTTCCAATCAACAACACACGGTCATTAGTTCTTCACAAGGGAAACTCTAGCGCGGCTTTACGCACTAAAGGTAAAGAAGTCTTGCCAAACTGGTAAATTGTGGGCTAAATGGATACTGTTAGGTAATGCGTGGTCATTTTAGAGCCCTGGTGTATCGATAATAGAGTTCAACCGAATGATGGATTCTATCCTAACGCTGTCAGCACCTGTAGAACAGACGGCTTTACAGTGCTGTTGGCGATTAACCGCTCGATTTGCTTGTGGTTGAAATTCGAAATGCCAATGCTTCGAATCTGTAAACACACAACTCACATGTTTTCTTCAAGAGGAGTTGTTAGAAAACTCCAAAAAAGACTTCTACTTGCACCACTTTTCTATTCTGTTCAGCTATTAAAGAAACATCCCGCCAATCCTCTCCTAGCTGAATTCATTCTTATCTCGGAAAAACCAATTAAACATTCCACTGAGAGTGATTTTCAAAGAAGTAATTATTATTAGCATTGCTAGTGACGTTATTCTTACTACTACTGCGTTATTAATGGCCTTACCGCGACTTATACCGCCTACCTTGCCCTCTTTGACAAAATCCTCCAAAACTTTCCAGGTAGTCACGTAATCTTCACTTGAGGGTTTCGTCTTGTCAGTGCCCGGTATCTAAAAGCTTCATGTCAATTCTAAGATTCCAAGCGTTCAGTATTTCTACTGGATGAACCTTTCAAACCAATAGAATGTCATTCAGATGGCAATCGTTTTAGCAACATATTTGCATGGATTGGCAATCTGGATATTTAAGAAGACAAATTTATTCACCAGAAAACTTTAGAGAAGTAGGAATCTCTAGGAACTGGAGAGTGGACAGACTATTAGGCAAGCAATTTATCTCGAAGATGAGAAGCTATTATTCGAATCGTGATGAAACGTTACCACTAGTGTAAGCCGAATAGTAAGTATGAGCCGAACAGTAAACTAAAGAAGTCGAATGAATGCAAACCTTTGGAAATGGATCACCACCTTCCTCAAAGCCGAATGGCCAATGAATGAGCATTAAGTCAATATACTCCAACTGTAGTTGATCGAGGATCTCCACTACGTGCTTCTAAAATCACGATGATATCAAACAGAGAAGAACTTCCCCCAGAATAAAATCCCCCATTAGTGCCAGTTTTGTTGAAACAGTAAACAAAACAGACAGAGATAAATGAAAAAAAAATCGCCAAAGAGACAAAAGCTCTCCTGAAAACTAGAAAATTTCCACTTAGTACTCCTTTTAGTAGAACATTTACTCTCATACAGTTGCTTTCGAAATTTAACCTCACTAACACTGGCGTAGAAAAAAAATGTCAAACGTAGAAAAAAAAGCCAAATACATACCTTACAAGCGGTAGCTGAATGGAAGGTGTTCCACACCTTCGACGTTATGAAGACGTCTTCTCTCTGTAATTATCGTAGCTGAGTGATACTTGGCAATCCAAAATACTTGATTCAAAGGCAAGTTTGATGCCAGAATGTAATAAAACATGTTAATACCGCCCCATGTCCGAAAAAGAGAGCTACAGACACACACTAGTCATGCATATTGATTGTTGCTGCAGCATGATCGATACACAGCACAGTGTGCACATCGCTCGTAAATATGGTTCAGCCTAGACTGGATACCTCATTACATTTTAGTCAAATCCAGTTTGAAAGAGAAGGATTTTGAAAGGAGAAGAAATCCATCCCAATTTAATGTCAAGCATCCTGGTAAAAAAAAAAAGTCATTCTTCATAAGTGAGAACGGCATAGGATGATTTTAAGCCTGTGGAGCGATGTGGAGGAATCGCTACAACGAGAGTGTTTATGTACTAATGAAAACAATAATAACAGTAGCTATTAATAACATGCTCATTAATAACATGCTTAATGCGTATGAATGACAACCGATGGACAAGAACCGGTTCTGACTGTATCCCTCGGGATGTTAAAGGCACTGCAGGAAGACCACAGAGCCGATGGTCAGAAAAGCCTAGAAGAAAGATATAATGCTCGACGAGCCCCTAGAGCGAGCAGAACCCACTGGTCTACTTTTGCACGCGACAGTTCAGCCTAGACTGGATACCTCATTACATTTTAGTCAAATCCAGTTTGAAAGAGAAGGATTTTGAAAGGAGAAGAAATCCATCCCAATTTAATGTCAAGCATCCTGGTAAAAAAAAAAAGTCATTCTTCATAAGTGAGAACGGCATAGGATGATTTTAAGCCTGTGGAGCGATGTGGAGGAATCGCTACAACGAGAGTGTTTATGTACTAATGAAAACAATAATAACAGTAGCTATTAATAACATGCTCATTAATAACATGCTTAATGCGTATGAATGACAACCGATGGACAAGAACCGGTTCTGACTGTATCCCTCGGGATGTTAAAGGCACTGCAGGAAGACCACAGAGCCGATGGTCAGAAAAGCCTAGAAGAAAGATATAATGCTCGACGAGCCCCTAGAGCGAGCAGAACCCACTGGTCTACTTTTGCACGCGACAAGGAAAAATGGAAGATTTACTGGCTCCCACTCGAGTCACTCGACGATCAACAGGACTACGGGTAACAGCTGATTAACAACATAACATACCTATAACAATAATGAGATATTTGTAATAATAATAATAATAATAATAATAATAATAATAACAATAGTAATAATCCCTAGGTTCAACTTTTTATTACCCTCGGCACTGAATTATGAATTCGTCGTTTTCTGTCTCAGCAATCTAGATAAACAGCATACGTTTACTTCCATACAATAACACACATACAACACAATCGTAGCTGACGTTTCGGCGGTATCGCCTTCTTCACAGCCGCTTTTTTCACCTATCTTCCACCGAGAAAGAAGCCGCTCAGAGTCGCATATGGTTGACGACTACCACTTGAGAAGGCGACACCGCCGAAACGTCAGCTACGATTGTGTTGTATGTGTGTTATTGTATGGAAGTAAACGTATGCTATTTAACAACCTCGCGACCTGCTGAGACAGAAAACGACGAATAGTAATAATGTTAACTCCTTCTTTATTTACTGCCCACTACAATTTTTACAGCAGCGTATTATGCTAGATACAACCACAACTATTTGGATATTTGTAATACTCCAGACCGCAGGTGTCTGCGGTAGGGATCGAACACGATATTATCCTTTCCCGAGATTAACGCGTTTACCACCACTCCATGCGCGTCCTTTCGACTGTCTTTCAGCTCATTTTCTATCTACTACTGCCATCAGCAATCAACCGTCAACGGGATTGATCTGGTGAGTCCAAATCGGCATTCAACACAATTAAGCTGAGGCCGTAGTCGAAATCACAATGTGATCGTTTTCTCTTTAGTGTCCATTGCAATTTCTACGGCAGGGCATTATGTGAGATACAACCACAATAATAATAATAATGATAATAATAATAATGAGTAATTTACTTTGTGACCAGCTGAAAATAACTGCTTCAGAGTCTCGCCAATCTCCACCTGGTTACCATAGATCCACGCACAATCGATATGTTTGTAGTCTGCATTAATAGCGAGTTCGACAGCCTTTCCTGCCTGAAATGAAAACCCGTTGGTAGATATCACACGTCAGCTCCTCAATTTCACAGTATTCCATTTATTCAATAACTATTCTCTTTTTAAAAAAAAAAACCAGAGAACACGTCTGCCATAGACGAATTACGAGGGAGAAATCTGTGCCATGTAAAGCAGTTTATAACGGCAAGTGGTGCACAGGTTCCTAATGTCCCCTACACAATTTCGAAATGTTTTTGAAGTGTAGAAGGCCTACGACATAAAATCCCTTATCATGTCAGAATGAGATTAAAAAGAATTCAGTAGAAGACCCATACGATTCGCTTGCGAACGATTTTTAGCCAATCTCAATGAAA
This sequence comes from Angiostrongylus cantonensis, assembly GCA_009735665.1. Classification (NCBI taxonomy): domain Eukaryota; kingdom Metazoa; phylum Nematoda; class Chromadorea; order Rhabditida; family Metastrongylidae; genus Angiostrongylus; species Angiostrongylus cantonensis. The sequence goes on from MQTX01000323.1 coordinate 142,143, forward strand.
AGTCGCTAATTAAATGCTTGTATTAACGCGGTTTTACCGTAGGACCTGTCTCACCTTCCAAATTTATTAAGCTCAGACTTAGTTCCAAGTAGTGATTGAGAATAATAAAAACTGAAAACAAAAATGAAAGTCAACAAAGAGAAAACATTAAATCTAAAAAAAAAAAATGCTCAACGAACCTCTCCAGGCTTACTCTGCCATGTTCCAAGACCTAATAATGGCATTTCATAGCCCGACGAAAGTTCTACCGTTGGCACCGTCATTCTCTGAATTAGTCTTGTGTAAGATTTAAGAAAATTTTGCACCTGAGGTCAAATAACACGAATAGATCAAACGTAGACAATTAGAAGAACACAGCATTATCTTGAGACAAAGTGAAACTCGTTATCGTTGACGCGCGTCAAGCACTATAGAAAATGTGTTTATCAATCAAGAAGGCGCTCGCGGCGCTAGGAAGCTGATCAACGGGCCTTCTTCGGAGTGGCTAACAAACCCACTTGTTGCTATGAAAACAAAATAAAAACAACATCCAAGAGCAAACAACAAACTTTGAATGAAATGGCACATTTTCTGATACGGACGGCTGTTTTTACGCTTGATGGGAAAAAAGTAGAAAAATGGAAAATCGACAAGCGGAGATGTTCTGATGAAGGCACACGGCTGCATGCTCATAGTATAGAATAACAAAGATGCCAACACAAGCTAACGTCGTCACCAACTTTATTTCACTATTGACAACTTCAAGAACACCCCGTCTCACTTTCACCAACAGCAAAACGAACTTCATCTCACTTGAGTCGAGCACATCTCATAAACGTTATTCTCTTGAACGTCGTCAAATTACATGTCTTCTTGTTTGCGAAAGGAAATTATTAGCAGAACTCCGGAGAGCAGGTGTCTACGGTGGAGAACGAGCGCGTTATTACCCTTTCCGGGAGCTAACGCGTTCACCACCACACCATGATAATAAGCTAAAATATACTGTTAACATTTCGGTCCTTTTAACTTACGTTACCAAGTGTTACGCGAATGCCCCAAGTCAAACCTATTGTACGTCGTCTGACTTTTTTTTTTTGAAGTACAGTATTTTCTCGAAGTTGTTGAAATCAAAACTCTTACAGATGCATAAACAAGGAGAAAACCAAGCTCAAGAAGTACTCACAGTGCGAAGGTGACCAAATCGAAGTAGACGACTCTCTGATTATAGAAACAACGTCGTACGTGTACATTCGGTGTTACGCGAACATGAAGAACAACAAGAAGAAGAAATATGATCGAAAAAAGAGAGCAGCACCAACCGCAGAGCCCCTCTCAAAGATGGCTACCAAATGAATTCACTCAAATCTCCGCGCGCACCTTTTCGATTCAACGGCGCTCTCAGCGCTCAAAGTGTCTTCGGAAATACGGCAGGCACGTAACGTCTTACCAGAATGCGCACCTCAGATCCTTGGAACTTATCCGATCTTCGAAGTGCACGAAAATGGAGAACAATTGCAAAGTAAAGATGGGCCTGTCACACAGTAAGAACAGACGGCAAAGGAACGAGCAGAACATTGGGGCAGACTCCAATAAAATGCACGGGTCTTCATGAGCAGTCACCCAGGCGATGTGCAAATATTTTCGTAACTTAAGTCAGCCGTCTGAATTTGGAATCACGGAATGTGGATGGTGGATGTCACCATTTTCGAAAGCGATCACCACGGTAGACGATGACTGCGCAAGAAAGTAACGAAGAAATGAAAATGGACTGGATCTCGCATAAATAGCGAAGTCGAACCATCTAAATATAGAAGTATATTATAGGAACGTCATCTGTATCAACAATAATCCCATGAGATCTTTCTGACATTCACTATGATGCGGAGACGTTTGCAAAACTTCGACGAAACTTCGATCGAACCTCCGACTACTCCTCCTGGAGAATCCATTAAATTTAAGCTTCGAATTCGCAGTCGTAGAATGTAGAAAATGTAGAATTCGCGCAGCGCAGTCGTAACAGGCGCCTTGCAATAACCATAGGATCGATCACGCGTAATAGGCTCATCAGTCGTCAAGCTTCCCATCGCTCCGAGAGCAGCAAATTGCTACCTGAATTGAAATATGAACTTCCACAGCACTGACCAAAAAACAAATCATTTGGGGCAGGTATCTCATACCGTATGAAATACTCCAGAAGAGTTCTTTGAACGTCCTTCCTTATATGGATGTTAAACTGATCACTTCACTCTCTCCATTAATGACTACATGAATATACAACCTAATTCAAATGCACGTTAATTTAAACGCCGATAGGAAATGTAAACACGCGAAAGAGTCATTTTTTAGCACGACAGTGATTTAATAGTAAAAATGATAATGGGAGATAACTGTCCGAAAGGTCCGATGCTATCGTTCTTTTTGGTTGCTGCACCCAGAGTCAACTACGCATTTAATTCGTATGTATTCCACTAAAGGAAAAAAGAACCTAATTAAGAGTTGATGAAACGAAATCAATCGTGAAGCCTAGGTAACTTCGAACTGGTACAGTCCTAGCAAGTCTAGCAGATGGTACAAGAACTTCCCAAAGGCTTACCGCCGCCTCATCGAGGTAGCTGTTCCTGGGTCGGCCTGCGATGCACGGCGGGTTAATTCATCCCCTGGCAGGGTCGCCCAATTTTGGCCTGGCTGACCTCGGCACTCCGGAGAACCACAATGGCTAAACCAACAAAACTCCGAGAAAATAGAGATTATGCTGAGGCTCGCACAACCAGTGAGGACGGGCCATCCAAATATCTTAGTATCCAGAATACAACAACGGATCGAGTGTAGCTGCGGTTCAATTGTATCACCAGTAGTCCCGGTGATCGTCGGGTAACTCGAGGGGGCGCCAGTTAATCTTCCATTTTTCCCTCTCGAGTGCAAGAGTAGCCCAGTGAGTTTTGCTCGCTCTAGTGATCCGTCGAGCATCATATCCTTCTTCTAGGCCCTTCGTGAAGAACTCTGACCATCGGGTCAGTGGTCTTCCTGCAGTGCGTTTGACATCCCGAGGAATCCAGTCACTAACAGCTCTTGTTCATCGGTTGTCATTCACTGGCATTACGTGTCCGGGGCACCTTATCTTCGACTGTTTGGCGAACAGAACGACATCTTTGATTTTTGATCGTTGACGAAGGTCGGAGCTTCGGATCCCATCCCTTGCTTGTGTGAAACAGGATACTCCTAGCATCGTCCTTTCGACTGCGCGTTCGACAGCACTGAGTGATCTTTCATTCTGCTTACGCAGCGACCACGTTTCCTATGCAAGTGTTAGGGCAGGAAGGACCGTTGAGTCGAAAAGGTGGGCACGGAGTAGGGTGTTCTTTGTTCTCTTCACTACATCCTCGGTACTCTTGAAAGCTCCCTAAGCTGCTCGTTTCCTTCTGCTCATCTCTGAGCTACGTCGTTCATCATATTGATTTCACGACCTAGAAAGACATTGCTGGAGCATTCGAAACTATTCCGCTCCTCATGAACATCGTTTTTCTGAGATTTATTCGAAGACCAATCTTTTCACAGGCTTTACCAAACTCGGCTAGCATACATTCCGCTTGGCTAATGTTTGGTGTTATAAGAACGATGTCATCAGCAAAGCGAAGATGATGTAACTGCCAACCATCGATGTTCACTCCCGTATTATCTCATTCCAATGTTCGCATGACGTTCTGAAAGGTGGCTGTAAATAATTCTGGCGAGATTCTATCGCCTTACCTAACTCCTCTTTTGACGTCAATGTTAAGATCGTTGTAAAATGGTGATATCTTGGTTCTGAAATTTTTGTACAGCTCATGAAGATTCTTTATGCACTGAATAGGGACTATTTGACTATCAAGGGCTTTCATGACCGCTTCTATCTCGATTTAATCAAAGGCAGTCTGTAAATCGATGAAAGTGAGACAGAGTAGTCTTTTGTACTCTCACAATACTTCAATGAGCCTTGTTATCGTGCGAATGTGGTCCATCGCACTAAATCCCTTTCGAAACCCGGCTTGCTCACATGGCTGAGCGCCTTCCAGTGTTCTGTCAATCATGGAAAAGATTGTAGACGACAGACAGCAAGTAGATTGAGCGGTAGTTGCCTATATCGCGTAGATCACCCTTCTTGAACAATAAAACGGTCTTGCTGGTCTTCAACTGAGTAGGAACCTTGCATTCAGACATGTAACGTGTGAAGAGCCGAGCCAGTGTGTTTACGAGGACTGGCGGAAGGTTCTTCAGCTGTTCAGATCTTATCCTGTCCGGACCTGGTACTGTTTGATTTTACACCGACGAAATGGCATGTCGGATTTCAGAAGGGAGAAGCGGTGGTACACCGTATCCATCCTCTTTTATTTCATATGACGGAAGGTGGACGTGGCTATCGAAGAGATCTGGGTAGTATTCTTGAATGACTTTCTCTATTGCCTTTCTGGACGCTGTGACTATTCCGTCTGGACGTCGGAGTGCAGTCATCTTGGTCCTGTAACTGGTGAAGCTTCGGAGGGCTTTGCGAATACTTTTCCCATCCTCTGCAGCTTCGACCATTACTGCTGCTTTTCTCTACTTAAGATATTCTTTCATCGCCTGTCTGCATTGCTTTGCAAAATCAGACGTTAGTTTGCAGTTGCCTGCAGCTCGTGCGATTCCACGATGGCGTATCAGCTCGTGTGTTTCTGGAGACAGACGTCTCTTGGTGACTTTCGAACTCTTAGCTTTCATAGCGCTAACGTGAAGATGTTAAATGAGCCGATCGTATTCCTCGTCGATGTTGTCGATAACGGCATCTTCGCAACAGCCGGCTAATGAATTGAATAAGTCCCAGTTTGTGGTGGTTCTGGGACCTTGGTTTTTGAATTTAGCGGCTTTTTCCCCTTTCCGCGAGAAATAAAATCTTGCGGGGAGGAGATGGTGGTCTGATCCCGTGTAGAATTTTGGGACAACAGCAACACCGGTCAGGCAAAACCTTCTATTAACTATGATGTGGCCTAACCGATGTGTTAAAACAATGACCTATCCGGACAAATCTGGTGCCGATTCTCTCGCACGAGTATGAAAGAAGACTTAGTTGGTACAGGTGAGGGATCGAACTAAAAAGCATGTGCATCTAAACATTAACACTGAATTTTTGATATTCTTTCATCGCCTGTCTGCATTGTTTTGCAAAATCAGACGTTAGTTTGCAGTTGCCTGCAGCTCGTGCGATTCCACGATGGCGTATCAGCTCGTGTGTTTCTGGAGACAGACGTCTCATGCGCATCTAAACATTAACACTGAATTTTTGAAAATCATGAGGAGTTTAGCTCTTGGTCGTATGAAATCAAAAGGTTGAAAAAGACGGTAACAGCTGCTGAGTTTGTGCATATAAGAAGATATCGATTGCAGTTTAGAGATAATAAAAATGTGTCGAAAACAACTATAAGGAGCGTAGAACCGCAAAAACCAGGGACGAAATAGAAAAGGATAAAGCTGTCGGCAAGGATGGGCCATGCATTCGACTTCATTAAGTGTCGTTAGAGATGATTGAATGTATATCTGACCTTTACAATGAATCTCGATGGCCTAGCGATGTATCGAACCAGTGCAGCCATCCTCCTAGACAAGACTGGTGCCAATATGTCGATCCCGGAGAATGGAAGGCCTGGTAGGTCATGGGCGCGGGGATCGATTCCACATGTGTGTCGCAGTGGCGCCTCCAACCACTGCACCACATGCGCCCTCAAGGACGAAATAAATGATGAAATGTCAACTAACACAAATGTAACTCCATGACAAACGGTGCACGAAAGAACGGCACATAATGATGCTGAGATAATATTTGCAAAACTCCGGCCGGCATGGGGAACAAACGCGCTATTACCCTTTCCTGTGGCTAACGCATTCACCACCACAGCATGTGGGTCCTTCATTTAGCCTGTCTTTCAGCTAGTTCTATCTACCAGTGCTATCAGCAACATGCCCTGCCATTGGAAAGAGTCGACAGTAAATAATAAGTTAAAATCAGATATAGTTTAAAACTGAAATCTAGGATTTCACTGGAACTTCCCGATAGTTTAAATCGCCGTGGGCAGTGATTTTATAAGTGTGACGCAGTATAGCGAAATGTTAGTAAACAATAATGAAAAGAAGAACAAATGAAATACATTGCTGATTTTTCGGAAGTGTAGGCATCCAGGAATTCATGGATAAAACTAAGGTGGCCAGTCGATGATATTAAGGATCAATCGCTTCAAAATGAACAAAAAAGAATTAACGATTTCGCCCGAGACTCTTCTCGAACAACGAACAAGCGAACTGACCCGTTTGATGGCGGGAACGGTCGAAAATCGATGGCGTGAGGGCCGGTGAGTGTTCGCTCACGTCGAAGGCGGAGCCGATGAATGCCGGTTCCAATGCTGTCCACCTTTGGTTTGCCCAGAAATTCCAGATTTTATACGGAATCATAACGTTTTCGTTGTTTTTCAGCTGGACATCATTTTCACATTCATCGTAACGCTCAACGAATGAACGCTACATTTCAATGATGCTGAGATATTTGCAAAACTCTGGACCACAGGTGTCTGCGGTGGGGAACGAGCGCGCTGTTGTCCTTTCCGGGGAGTAACGTGTTCACCACCACAACATGCGATTCCTTCGTTTCGCCTGTCTCTCAGCTAGTTCTATCGATCTTTTGCCATCAGCAATCACCCGTTAGCGGGATTGATCTGGTGAGCCCAAATCGGCAACGAACCCAGTTAAGCTGAGGCTGTAGATATAATCACAATTTTAGCTTATTATTTACTGCCTTTACATTCATTGTAACCAACTAATGGGTGCTACATTCTCAATTCCTGCTCCATTCGAATAATGCTCGTTGAAAAACAGTGGAATGTGATAACATGAACATCAGTCACTGGAAATCAGCAAGAACTTGAGCGTTTTTCAGCTTATTGACGTCATGAGAAGGGACCTGTCTGTGTCACAATCGCAGTTTCAATGGCGCCAGTGATAAGCGCATCCTTAACTTTGTCTTTGTATCAGTTGAATTTGGTGCCGAAAAAACGACAACCTTTTGTTTACCTTCCTATCGATCGACGAACTTTCCTGGGTCTATACGTATTTCATTCTCTTTCTTTTTTCGTAAATGTCTTAAGGGAAAGATGCTTTTTGCTTCATGATATTTTAAGGCGTCGATCTTTTATGGTAAAACTCAAAGACCTCCACGTTTTTTTTTTTTGAAAACTAGGCGACATTTTAGAAACATTAACATTTTTTTTATTTTCAGATAAAAGCCCAGGAATAAAACTTTATTGTGGTGATTGTCAATAATGCGTTAGCATTGGTGAGATTCAGATAATCAATGACGACTAGGGAGTAGCTGGCTGAGAGAAATACAAAGCGAGACCCTCAGTGGGGCGATGGGTAACGCGTAAACCCTCAGAAAGGATAATCATGGGTTCGAATATGGCCTATGGGCCAAGTTTTGCTAAGATCTCAGCATCATAGTGAATTGCGAGTAACTCTTTGATATTGTGGGAAGAGGTAATAAAGTAACTCACTACAAGGTCGGTAAGTATCCTCGCTCTGAACACCGTGGATATTGCTTCTAGTCCTCTGATCCATAAAATGACTACAGCCCTCATTGTAAAAACACTCGAATGGTCATATTCGCCTATCCGAACCCTAGTGTGGGTTCCGCTCCATACAGGAGCACAAAAAAGCACTGCACCCTTCATGTGGCTTCCTTTACTCTTATTGGTTCTATTTAGAAGTTAGGCAACAGTGTAAATCACAGAGCACGCCGTTTCAATAAGTTAACCCTTAGTTGGGATTCCAAGCGAAAATACCTAACCCCGTCTTCCGTCTGGTTAATAGGGATTAACCACCCGCTCCGTATCGCTCTTCTTCATACGTGTGCTAGTTGGCCAGTAGATTAGGGAGTTGGTCGGATTTGTCTTTTGTCCGCCAACTGTACGTGGAGTGCTCGACTTTGTATGAAATCGCCACGCGGGACTTTTTTTCGTAACTGCCGTGGACAACCTCGAGTTTGGGTTATAACAGTTTATAGCAATAACAACAGTACAATAGTAATAATACGTAATATGTGACGATATTTGGCTAAATGGATATATACGAGCGAGATTGAAATGAGAACAAGTGATTTAACTGAAGGAAGCTAGGCGGACACTAGAGCTGGAGCACTGAGGAACTGAGGGTCTGGATGAAGACCGAACAAATGATGCGAACACTTGAAGACGAATGCGACGAGCTGTATTACTTCTGTAGTGAGTGGAGCTTTGCCAGAGGGAACTAAAGACAGCGCCGACCCAGGGCATGATGACACGGTACCTGCGGCGAAGTACATCAAATGAGGCGGTATGTGAGAGGCTTTTATCGAAACTACATGTGGAAGCGGTATGGAAACATATACATATGAATGGATAGATTTCAGATAGTTGTAAGTAAATAGTTAATATAGGACACATGTGATATTGTAGAGAATAGGAACTCTGTAAGGAATAGTTACTATAATATGACACCATTTGGCCGCACTTTAGGTTATTAACCTTTCAGTGGGATATTCACATCCTAGCGGTAACGTCGACAACACTGTTGGAATTCGAGGTTGCTAAAGAATAGGAGAAAGGAGGACGGCAAAAAGTGTACACATCACTCTAAACACGTTTTTGAAGAAGTGTAACATACTTGTTGAATTAAGAAGACATCTTCCCCTCCATGACGGCTCTCATCGCTGTGGAATCTCAGCAGTTTGAGGCCAACAAAAACTCGCATGTCAAGAAGAGTTGAATAACGAGGATCTTTTCAATTATGAATTCGTCATTTTCTCTCTCAGCAATCGCGAGGTTGCTAAACAGCATACGTTTACTTCCATGCGATAACACACATACAACACAATCGTAGCTGACGTTTCGGTAGAATCGCCTTCTTCAGAGCCTGGAAGGGTACACCAGTACGCAACTTACTAAGTCAAATACTTCAGCAGCACAAACAGAAAGATGGAAAACTGAGCGATAATTACAAGATCTATGGCTTCTCGAAAAAACCCACCGCTTTTTTCATGTCTTCCACCGAGGAAGAACAGCCGCTCAGAGTCGCATATGGACGACGACTCCAGCACCCCCACGAACGATCGATACGAAGGTAAGGAGCGAGATCACGCGTGATCTCGGGACATTCCTCCCTGCTATTCATTGTAGGACTTCTGGCATTTATCTAAAAAGCCTCGAGGAGTTTGCGCGTTGGTGTTTTAGTATCCCGTGCAAGGATAGCGACTGTTATATCAAAATCGTCTCCGCTATGTCTTCGTATCCTATGCGTGCCTAGTGGCGTGCTTTGTCTCGCTTTTCGTTTGCCATCTAGGTGTTCTTTTATGCGGATACATAAAGGTCTGCCCGTTTCGCCAATATATTCGTCTCCGCAAGTACCACAAGAGATCAGGTATATCGTACCTGAACTCATGCAGTCACCGTCCCTGCCATAAGGACAGATTACCCATTTTTGTTTTTCACATAGACGGTCATACAAGCGATTGCGAACTAACTGGCGACGAAGAATATTCGGTGGTGTTTCATCTATCGCTACCGATTCCTCTAGATCTGACCTTCTTAAGCATCGCTTCATCGCTAATGAAGGGCAAGATAAACGGGACCTTGTTGTGGCCAAACCGTTCCTTTTGGAGCGTCGCTCTCCCTTGAAACGTATCTCATGGGGCCGTAGGTCTTGTAATTATCGATCAGATTTTCATCTTTCTCTTTGTGCTGTTGAAGTGTTTGGCGTAATAAATTGTATATCAGTATACCCTTCCAGGCTCTGAAGAAGACGATACTGCCGAAACGTCAGCAACGATTGCGTTGTATGTCGGTTATTGTATGAAAGTAAACGTATGCTGTTTAACAATCTCGCGATTGCTGAGAAAGAAAACGACGCATTTGTGACTCATTGCCGAGGTTAATAGAAAGTCGATCTTGGGAACAATTAGTAATGTTGGCCATGGAACAACTCAGCGTAACAAACGCTTCGTAGTCAAACTTGTTATCAGATCATCGGTGATTTGTGAGGATAAGAGGCCTCACTGAATAAACGGATGCTCACCATTGATTGTGCTGCAACTGTTATGAAACGACAACTATTAAAACGTTGTTTTTCGCTTCTAAGAGCAAAAACATGTGGGAGATTTGTTTGATCGTGCAGGTTTTTTGGGAAGCTGAGTCGTCTTGAAATACTTGACACTCTAGCGACGACGCCTAATCTCGGTTACGTTCCGGAATGGGCGACTCACCATCCATCTCTGTGCTCACTGTGACACGTGTGGATGCCCCACCATCCCCTCCGGCAGTTCTTGTGTAACCCAGTCTCCCTTTACTGTGATTGCCGTTCTATAAGTCGGTTCTCATCCTTTTTTTTGAGAGGACTTCAGCGCTTCTCTTATCCTACGTGTACTTTCAAATTCTTCTATGCACCGTGTCATGTTTTGCTTCATACACAGCTCCTGTGTATTAAGAATAGCGTCCAATATGCAGTCAGATAGTCGTCAGAATTTGATGTGTTCACCTTCTGGTTTTGATATCCTCTTGTTCCATGCAATTCCCAAAAGTCATCGTAGCTAATGGAAAATAGAAAACAACGAATTGCTTCTCAGGACTGATGCTGCACACTGCATGCAGTACCACTCCGACAACTTCGCAAATTTTCGATTATTAGCGCACTTCAAGAGTTTGGACATCAATGGAAGGATAATAGATGAGCCTTGAATTTTCGCTCTATAGGTATATATGCTATTACATATCCAGTGATTCCACACGATAACCACAATCTGGCCTAAGGTCCAAATTTTGCAAATATCTTAGCATCATTTTGGTTGCATTTCACATAAAACCCTGTAGTGAACAATTACAGTAAAAAAGGATAGAGCTCTCAGCGTTGATCAATCCCTGAAGGATGCGCCATGAATTCGACTTCATTATCGTTGGAGGTGAGACTCGCGGTAGACTGCCGATATATCGAGCCCAGTATATATCCTCTCAGACAAGTTTAGTACCAACTTCGACCCCGGAGGGATGGAAGGCTTAGTGGAGGATTTATAGATGAGCCTTGAATTTTCGCTCTATAGGTATATATGCTATTACATATCCAGTGATTCCACACGATAACCACAATCTGGCCTAAGGTCCAAATTTTGCAAATATCTTAGCATCATTTTGGTTGCATTTCACATAAAACCCTGTAGTGAACAATTACAGTAAAAAAGGATAGAGCTCTCAGCGTTGATCAATCCCTGAAGGATGCGCCATGAATTCGACTTCATTATCGTTGGAGGTGAGACTCGCGGTAGACTGCCGATATATCGAGCCCAGTATATATCCTCTCAGACAAGTTTAGTACCAACTTCGACCCCGGAGGGATGGAAGGCTTAGTGGGCCATTGGCGCTGGGATCGATTACACGTGTGTGTCGCAGTGGGACCGCCAACCACTGTGCCATACGCGCTACATGAACAGTTACAGTAGGCAGTAAGTAAAGGTGAACATTATGATTTCGACTACAGCCTCAGCTTAACTGGGTTCACTGGTGATTTGTGCTCCCAGATCAATTTCGTTGATCGTTGATTGCTGATGGCACCGTTAGGTAGAAAACTGAATGAGAGAAGGGCAAAGCAAGGACCTCAGTGGTGCAATGGGTAACATGTGCGCCCCCGTAAAGGGTAGTCGAAAGTTAAAACCTGGCCTGGAGTTCTACTTTTGCTAATATCTGAGGACCATAGTGGTTGCATTTTACATAATACCCTTCCATAAGTTAATAATATGCAGTAAGTAAAAGTTTAATATTGTAACTTATGGTTTTTTTAACTGCCAACTTCCATCTAGCTTCGGCATGAGTAATCAATATGTTTTCCATTCATGAGCTTGAACTAAGTAGAGATTCGAGTCCGATATTCACAGTGTTCCTGTCTACCTCGTGCAAGCACATAGATGGAACAAAACAACCAGTAGTTGTCTTTGCAAATCTTTCACACATCGTTTGTCAAATCTCTTTGAAAACGATTACGTCTATCTTGCCTATGAGTACGGGCTGTGATAATGATACATCACTTGTTTAAGATCCTCAGATAACCATTTATCACTATGAGTTAATCTGCGGTTCGATTCTCTAGACACCGTAGGTGAAATTATAATCGAATAAGTCTTCGATTAACTCCAGCTGGTTAGTGATGGTGACGTTTCTGAAGATATTGCTGGGCCATAAGATAATGCAGTAAGTAAAAGTTTAATATTGTAACTTATGGTTTTTTTAACTGCCAACTTCCATCTAGCTTCGGCATGAGTAATCAATATGTTTTCCATTCATGAGCTTGAACTAAGTAGAGATTCGAGTCCGATATTCACAGTGTTCCTGTCTACCTCGTGCAAGCACATAGATGGAACAAAACAACCAGTAGTTGTCTTTGCAAATCTTTCACACATCGTTTGTCAAATCTCTTTGAAAACGATTACGTCTATCTTGCCTATGAGTACGGGCTGTGATAATGATACATCACTTGTTTAAGATCCTCAGATAACCATTTATCACTATGAGTTAATCTGCGGTTCGATTCTCTAGACACCGTAGGTGAAATTATAATCGAATAAGTCTTCGATTAACTCCAGCTGGTTAGTGATGGTGACGTTTCTGAAGATATTGCTGGGAGGAAGCATCTCCTGAGTTGAGCGGAGGGTTTACTGATATTGCAGTAAGTGCTTCCTGTACTCCTTATCCGATTTTTTGACTTCTTCCTTTTTCACTTATCATCATTCTTTGTTCCTAATCATAGTTTTCCACCTAAACAACTGAAGTTTCGAGTGGCACATTTGATCGGCTCGCACTCCATATTGACTATGAAGGTGGCGTAAATGCCGAAGACAACGTGAAATGTTGCTCTCAGGGGAAGCAATAACTATTTAGATCTTTCCTTTCAGTTCATCTCACGAATTTTCCTTTCCGATAGTTCAGGTATATGCTCCTTTTCCACGCATGGTCCTCATGTTCCTCTATGTGCATGGGGAATCCATTGCAATTACCTGCGCTTGATCTCCTGTCGAGGACTTCGTGACGCGACTATCATGGTTTTATTGTTGCTTCTCGATTGATCATTGCCAATTGATGATTACATGTCAGAAGCGATTACATGTTTATGTCGTAGTTTTATGAATTAGATGTTCACATACTCCTCTGATTGTATTGAGCCTTCACTCATTCTTTTATCAAGTTTTGGCGGTCAAGAATAACAGGCTGGTACCTGTAAGATCACCTGGGAACGCTATGATAGTCTTAAATCCATTCAGTGTAACTTTACGTCTAATCACGAATTGTTTCGAAATTTCGGAGTGGATAGATCACTCGATTTACTGAAACCAATGTATTGCAGGAAATGAAGAACTTCTGTGGTCGCGAGATAGTGGAAGAAATGAAAAAAGTTCCCCAAATCTCTTCGAGGCAGGTCGCAACGACGAATTAACGAATATCTCATAGTTGTTCTCATTTGTAAGATGAGTGGATGAATGCTGCAATTACCAGCGCTTGATCTCCTGTCGAGGACTTCGTGACGCGACTATCATGGTTTTATTGTTGCTTCTCGATTGATCATTGCCAATTGATGATTACATGTCAGAAGCGATTACATGTTTATGTCGTAGTTTTATGAATTAGATGTTCACATACTCCTCTGATTGTATTGAGCCTTCACTCATTCTTTTATCAAGTTTTGGCGGTCAAGAATAACAGGCTGGTACCTGTAAGATCACCTGGGAACGCTATGATAGTCTTAAATCCATTCAGTGTAACTTTACGTCTAATCACGAATTGTTTCGAAATTTCGGAGTGGATAGATCACTCGATTTACTGAAACCAATGTATTGCAGGAAATGAAGAACTTCTGTGGTCGCGAGATAGTGGAAGAAATGAAAAAAGTTCCCCAAATCTCTTCGAGGCAGGTCGCAACGACGAATTAACGAATATCTCATAGTTGTTCTCATTTGTAAGATGAGTGGATGAATGAGCCATTCAGTGCTCATATTAACACAAGGAACACCTAATTTTGACCGAAAAATATGAGGTTTCTTTCCACACCAATGGTGCGCTATTCAATTCGATCTTGCGCAGCTCACCAAACCACCTGATCCATGTGAAAGAGCAACTTAACAAATCGTCGACGTTTCAGATGATTCTCTTAGAGGTTCCTCTTAACGGTTTACTGATTCACCCTGGTAGGAGGTGTTCATGAATGTCGGACTTCGGTGTACAGCGGGGGATTCGTCCCCATGGCAGAGCCTCTCAATCTGGGGAGTGCGGCGTTTGTATCAGAAAGCTCAACTAAAACTAAGCCAATGCCAGGATCCATCACCTTCCTGGTATTAAACTAGTCACATGGTTGCAAATTTCCTTCTGCTCTACAAGGTCGGCGACTGCCTGTGGCAGTGACGACCTAAGGCAGACCTTGGCCAGGCTGACCTCGGAACTCCTGGTAAACATAATGGCTAAATCAGCAAAACTCCGAAAAGTGGAGAATATGCTGGGGCCTACACAACCGGTGAGAACGGGTCGTCCAATTATCCAAGTATGTAAGAGATTTAGCGAAACATTTCCAAAAACACGACAATTCACCATCGTTGACCAAATACTTTACTGACCAGCACTTTCTAGGAACTATTTGTAGTCTTCTTGGCGGCAACTATGTATGGATCACTAAACAACATGTACAAAGTCCCTTCTTGGCTTATTTCCTTATGTACAGTCTATTTTCCGAAATGCCCTATTTTACGATGCATCGCCGCAAAATTAATTTTCCCTACGAAGGATTTCTCTAGATAGATTATTAAGTGTAGAGAGTGCTTCTTCTGGTCTCACGGGTAATTAAACCCGCTTTCCACTAGCTATCGAAAGAGTGGACATATTGCAGTAGAATTTCTAAGACCCATTAAACTCACCGTGGAATCTAGTGCTCATGTGGTCACTGGGATTACTTTGTATGGGTGCTGTAGTGTCTATACGGGCGTTATGAGTTAGGATGTAGGATAGCAAGTCTGCGGGAAAGTCATCGGCTTGCGACGCAAGTTGGTGGACATGGTGAGTCTGATGACACATTGTCTGCTGAGGCACACGTAAGCTTAACTTCCCAGAAATGGAGTTAAACTTTAAACTTCCCACATGGTCACTTTGTAGGTGGGTTAGTGGTTCATTGATGGGAAAGATGTTGCAGCTACTCATGAATTCTATTAAATCAGGAATCTTACAGGAATGCAGTGTAATACGTAGTGAAGAGGTTGTATAAGAAAAAGTGAATAAAACAGGAAAAGGGGGGGGGGGGAGGATGGGAAGGAAAGCCAGCGATCGAAATCTTACTGCTCATTGAAGGCTCATAGACATTGAAAGGGAAATTTCTCCATCCCTAACTCTCTTCACCACAAGGGAATTCAAAAAATTTAAACAAAACCCGTGGAAAATGAAAAAATACGTCAAGAATTTCGCTATTTGTCCGAAAGACTAGCTTTCGGTGATCCTTACTTACTTCTTCCTTACTGTCTTTACTTATTTTCACTTACTATTTGCTTAATGTCTTCATTTTCTTACTTAGATATTTCGATGGTAGGCTTTCGCTGGTCGTGAGGGCCCCAACTCAATTCTCATATTTCGGAGACTTGTTGGTTTTCTCATTGTGACTCCCTGTAGACTCAAGGTCAGCCTAGCCTAAGCATTCCTCTGGTCAGCAACGTCAAAGGTAGTCGCTGCTCTTATGGATCATACAAAGGTTACCCATCATGCTATTAGCTTGATACCAAGTCAGTAGTGATTCCCGATATTCGTCTGCTTTCAATAGTCCTGTGAACTGTCCTTGTTGATCTGATGAGAAAGTAATACAAGTTGTTGTTGTTGTTGCCATTGTTAGATGGATGATGTTTCGGCGATATTGCCTTCCTCAGAGCAGTGCTGTTGCGTGTGGGAGCACCCACTCGAGATTTACTTCTATTATAAATGGACTTCCGAATGGGAACGTCGGTCTCCTTCTCAGTTTGGAGGACCCTGGTGTGGCGATGAACTTCTCGTTGTACACCATAGCCTGACATCCATTTACATTTCACAATCACGGTGAACCGTCGGGAAGATTTGCTGCTAGATAAGAACGATGAAAGCTATGCAGTGTCTGCAAGGCAACGTGCGAACCTCATGTACTTGCTAGATGAACTACACTTTCACAATCAGTCGAAAGGCGAGAAAATAGTGAAGGGAAGCCGCAATTAACGATGTGTGTGGAATGTTCAACTCATTCGTTTTAGCATTTCAAAGTTTGTGCCTTGTTTTCGGAGAATTACTAGTGCCAATAGAATGCTCATGGGATCTGACCGTTGTAAAATTTTTCTCCCCAACAGCCCAATTCGTTGCCACCGTTACGTCCAGCTTCGAAGTATCGAATTGGGATGTATATCAAAGGAACATTCTCCATCATGGTTGCCCACCCACATCGAGAACAAATTTCATATCGCTACTATAAATCCTAAAGTGGGGACCAAATCAACGCAAGCAATAGCCTCTGTTCAGAAATCAGTCGTGTCCCATGATCGCGAACAACCTCCGATCCATATTGGTCAGCACCGGCTTGGACTAATGGCAACCAGGCAACAATTCTGAGTCTTAAGCAGACTGCATCGAGTCTATCTTCTGGAATATTCTGTCTAAGTAACCAAACTGACTTTATCGTCTACCACGATTCCTTATTTGAACAACTTTTATATGTTATTGCTGGTGTGAATCGTTCTTTCATTGATATGCTGTCGATTTCTCACAAGTAGATTTCCGTTATCAACCAGATGATTATCAACTATACCACTGGCATTGTTATATCTTAATAAAGCAGAAGTAAGCACCATTTCTTTTCGTTTATTTGCAATGACGCCAAACGATTCGTCGGCACTTTTGCAAACAGTTTGGTGTTCTCGTTCTTTCAACGCTACATCGAACCGTTCAAATTTTATGGCAAAAACTATTATTAGGCCCGCTCTCGCTACTACTGGTATGTCTATATGACGATGTCTTTATTTTCTACTGACCTTGTGTTTAGAGTTATGACACACAGGATATTGTATGAGCCGACGAACATTACGGGTACCAAGCACCTAGCACTGTGAACGAACAGTGCCAACCATCTTGTAATGTTTGTTGATTTGGACATCGAAAAGCTGATTTACACTGAAAATTCAGTATGAGATCATAAACAACAGTTTAAAAAGTGGAAAAGGTTTCGTCATTCAAGGAAGTTTTCATAGGGCTTCACTGCTGCTTCGAATGGTGAATGAACTTGTTGTGATCCTTTTAATATTCATTAGAGCTATCTTTCTTCTCATCATTTCTCCTACTAAAGATGAAATTTTTCGAAAGATCGCCATGGACAGGAAGTTTTAAAGAGAGCACAATGTGCATAAAGCCGTACCTTTCCATGTGCCGCAGCGATTTTAGTCACAATGGGATCGGTTAGAACGTTGGAATCACCGGGTTTACGGAAATATGCTGAACCAGGATTGCCAAGAGAATTAAATACGCCCAAATAAAAACAACCGTGTAGTAATTGAGATGAGGACCTTCTCAAATCGGTTTTCAACATTTTTCTAAGATAGGTTGTTACTGCACTGAATGAACGAGATAATTGTGATATTTCAACATCACAAGCAAAGCTTGTTACCAGTTATACCATCGGACTG
The DNA here is from genome assembly GCA_009735665.1 of Angiostrongylus cantonensis. NCBI lineage: Eukaryota > Metazoa > Nematoda > Chromadorea > Rhabditida > Metastrongylidae > Angiostrongylus > Angiostrongylus cantonensis. The sequence continues at coordinate 159,859 of MQTX01000323.1, forward strand.
GAGAATGCAGTGGTAGTTAAGCCATGGAATGCAGTGGTACTTAAGCCATGCAACACGCCCAAGGCAAGCCCTGGCTGAAACTTACTCTTCTGGCCAGTCAGGCCCATCTTAGCACCGCGTTTAGGAAATCGGCGCGCTATTTGTTGCAAATAACTCACTACCTTAAAATCCACAACAATTAGCAACTTCTTGTTATTAGGATCTGGGAATGCCATGCAACTACCACACCACCATAGTATTCCAACAAGAATACTCATAATCAGCATTCGAAGATATTCACAAAGAGGATCAAATATCCTTTACCAGCATTTGAACCACACACAAAATCTGTTAGATTGTTCAGAAATAAATGAGCATTTTGAAATACTCATTGTTTCAAGGGCGCGTGTGGCGCAATGGTTGGAGGCGCCACTGCGACACGCACACTGGAATCGATTCCTGCGCCCATGGGCCACCAAGCCTTCCATCCTTCCGGGGTCGGCAAATTGGTACCAGACTCGTCTGGGAGGATAGCAGCACTGACTCGATAGATCGGCAGGCCATCGCGAGTCATTGTAAAGGCCAGGTATGCATTCAATCACCTCCAACGATACTTAATGAAGTCGAATGCATGGCGCATCCATCAGGGATTGATCAACGCCGAGTGCTTTATCCTTCCTTTAGCCTTTCCTTATCTTTCCTTATCCTTTAGCTTTTTTTTAAATCATTGTTTCAATGTGTTATTTACCAATAAGATATTCTTTGTACGTTCCAATATTATATATCATCGAAAAGCTGATTTTAGGTGTTTCTAATAATGCTTTTATATTTTGTCAAAAGATAATTTTCTTCCACCAAATTTGAGCTTTGCAATTTCAGATGTCAAAAACGAATTCTCGTCAATTTTCTTTTACCAGTTCGAACTCGGTCGCAGTGCAGGCTCAAAATATTAATGAAGTTTGGGGTAAAGGTAGTGCTGGTGAATCAACAGTGCCAACGCGGTTCCGGCAATTCCGATCTGGTAATTCCGACCTCGAAGGCAAACAAGGCCGCGGACGTCCCAATGAATTTCACGACGATGAATTGAAGGCACTAATGGAAACAAACACGCGAACAACTGTTGGAGAGCTTGCAGAACAGCTTGACGTAAGTACAGGAACAATTTCCACTCACTTGAATGGCATATGAAAGACAAAAAACCGGACAAGCGGGTTCCGCACGAATTAAACGGTATTTTTTAAAAAAATCGCTATTTCATTTCGAAGCGTTGTCTTCTCTTATTCTGCGCAACTAAACGACCTTTTCCTTGATCGAATTGTCCCGTGTGACGAGAAGTGGATTGTGCTCGAAAACCGGTAACATTCAGCCCAACGGCTATGTTGCAACCAGCTCCACAGCACTTCCCAAAGCCGAAACTGCACCAAAAAAAGGTTATGGTGACTGTTTGTTGTCTGCAGCCGGCCTGATTCATCACAGTTTTTGAATCTGAGCTAAACGATTACGGCAGAGAAGTATTGAATCGACGAAATGCACCATAAACTCCAACAACAACGCACAATGCTCGGCCACTGAATGAACGAGATAATTGTGATATTTCAACATCACAAGCAAAGCTTGTTACCAGTTATACCATCGGACTGGAGAATGCAGTGGTAGTTAAGCCATGGAATGCAGTGGTACTTAAGCCATGCAACACGCCCAAGGCAAGCCCTGGCTGAAACTTACTCTTCTGGCCAGTCAGGCCCATCTTAGCACCGCGTTTAGGAAATCGGCGCGCTATTTGTTGCAAATAACTCTCACTACCTAAATCCACAACAATTAGCAACTTCTTGTTATTAGGATCTGGGAATGCCATGCAACTACCACACCACCATAGTATTCCAACAAGAATACTCATAACCAGCATTCGAAGATATTCACAAAGAGGATCAAATATCCTTTACCAGCATTTGAACCACACACAAAATCTGTTAGATTGTTCAGAAATAAATGAGCATTTTGAAATATGATATTCACAAAGAGGACCAAATATCCTTTACCAGCATTTGAACCACACACAAAATCTGTTAGATTGTTCAGAAATAAATGAGCATTTTGAAATACTCATTGTTTCAAGGGCGCGTGTGGCGCAATGGTTGGAGGCGCCACTGCGACACGCACACTGGAATCGATTCCTGCGCCCATGGGCCACCAAGCCTTCCATCCTTCCGGGGTCGGCAAATTGGTACCAGACTCGTCTGGGAGGATAGCAGCACTGACTCGATAGATCGGCAGGCCATCGCGAGTCATTGTAAAGGCCAGGTATGCATTCAATCACCTCCAACGATACTTAATGAAGTCGAATGCATGGCGCATCCATCAGGGATTGATCAACGCCGAGTGCTTTATCCTTCCTTTAGCCTTTCCTTATCTTTCCTTATCCTTTAGCTTTTTTTTAAATCATTGTTTCAATGTGTTATTTACCAATAAGATATTCTTTGTACGTTCCAATATTATATATCATCGAAAAGCTGATTTTAGGTGTTTCTAATAATGCTTTTATATTTTGTCAAAAGATAATTTTCTTCCACCAAATTTGAGCTTTGCAATTTCAGATGTCAAAAACGAATTCTCGTCAATTTTCTTTTACCAGTTCGAACTCGGTCGCAGTGCAGGCTCAAAATATTAATGAAGTTTGGGGTAAAGGTAGTGCTGGTGAATCAACAGTGCCAACGCGGTTCCGGCAATTCCGATCTGGTAATTCCGACCTCGAAGGCAAACAAGGCCGCGGACGTCCCAATGAATTTCACGACGATGAATTGAAGGCACTAATGGAAACAAACACGCGAACAACTGTTGGAGAGCTTGCAGAACAGCTTGACGTAAGTACAGGAACAATTTCCACTCACTTGAATGGCATATGAAAGACAAAAAACCGGACAAGCGGGTTCCGCACGAATTAAACGGTATTTTTTAAAAAAATCGCTATTTCATTTCGAAGCGTTGTCTTCTCTTATTCTGCGCAACTAAACGACCTTTTCCTTGATCGAATTGTCCCGTGTGACGAGAAGTGGATTGTGCTCGAAAACCGGTAACATTCAGCCCAACGGCTATGTTGCAACCAGCTCCACAGCACTTCCCAAAGCCGAAACTGCACCAAAAAAAGGTTATGGTGACTGTTTGTTGTCTGCAGCCGGCCTGATTCATCACAGTTTTTGAATCTGAGCTAAACGATTACGGCAGAGAAGTATTGAATCGACGAAATGCACCATAAACTCCAACAACAACGCACAATGCTCGGCCTCACGTTACGGAACCAGCACTGCAGAGGTTAAACGAGTTAGGCTACGAAACTTTGCCTCAACACAAATTCGTATTGAACCTAGTTAACCTAAGGCTGTAATTGAAATCACATTGCTAACTTTTTTATTTACTGTCTTAGGTGAATTTCATACAACTATGAAGGCTGGTGGATTTTGTCAAAGAGGGAAAGGTAGGTGAAACACGTAAACGGTTACGGTAAGGCCAATAATACTACAGTAATAGCAACGAAAACAACAGTAATAATGTTAATAATGATTTTTTTGCCAAAACCCGTCACAGGGTAAAACACCATCTGTTTTCACGGGGTAAAAATGAATTCTACTAGCCAGAAAAAGGAAAATTGGAGTTCGAAGCATTGGCATCTCGAATTTCAATCACAAGCAAATCGAGCGGTTAATCGCCAACAGCACCATAAAACTAGCTGTTCTGCAGGTTCTGACAGCGCTAGGATAGAATTCATCATTCGGTTGAATCCTATTTCTTATCAATAGAAAGGACCAAGCATCACTTAAAGATATCCATTTGACTAATAATTTACCTGTTTGGCAAAGCTTTTTTTCCTCTAGTGCCGAAAGCCATGCTAGGGTTTCCATCGTCAGGAGCAACTGTCCATGTGATGTTGGTGGAAAAGGAGCGACTGATGTCATTAATTTACCCGTAATTGTGGTTGCATATGGTAGAAATGTCCAGATCGTTGTCAACTCGGGAAACTCAGCAAAAGATGAACCACTGCTGTATACCGCAGTCTGGAATCCAAAAGCACACCACAGCCGCAATGAAGTGGTATAGCAGTTGGTGTGGGTTGTGTAAAGAGATAAGTCTCTATTGAAACAATAGGGATTGCTCATTTACTGAGAAAATAATTATGTCATATTGAGAACAACATTTTGGTGTTCCACAAATAAAGTAAGCCTTAACAATCCTGCTTCTTTTTTTTCATCCACAGATGGCCACTGGACCCAGTTAAATGGTTAAATCTCTTTAGAAAGTAATTCGGCATTCATCCATCGAGTCCATCGATCGAGCTTCATCTACATCTGCAACACAAGAAGTTGAGTGCATTTTGCAAGGAGAAGGGGATTTCAATAACCGTCTACAGGTAAGCATAAATATTCCAATGTAAATTTTTTTCCTTTTTTTCTAATTTTTTTTGCTTGTTACAATTTTTCACAGCAGGATATTGCTTGGAATTCATCCAAGACAGTAAATAAAAAGTTGGCATTGTGATTTTCACTACAACCTTAGGTTAACTGGGTTTAATGCGAATTTGTGTTCCACAGATCAACCCTGTTGATAGGTGATGCGTAATCGATAAGCACTATTTTTACAGTGCGTTTCCTGACGCGGTTACCTTCACATCGCGTTTTGTGGCCTGATGTATGCACTGGAATAAGTTACAATGGAAAATTTTTCGCGTCTTATTTTATCTCTAGAGGATACTGTATTTTTCTTTTTGCCTACACTTGATCTGTCTGTGTTATTTAATCATTGGCGCTAAATTTTTACAAATCTTGCGTTAAGCATAGCTCAGAGAATGATGGTGCCGACGGTAAAACTTCCGTCGGACCATGATATACTGTTATTGGGTCTTGGAACTTGGCAAAGTAACCCTGGAGAGGTTCGTTGAGGATATTCGTTTACGATTATATTTTTTTTGTTCTGCTTTTGGGCTTTCGTTATTATTCAATTTTTCATTATTTCTCACCATTATTTGTAAAGTCGTTCCAACATATTCAGTTTGGGGGATTGGACGGTGGAGCTGCGCTAATACACGCATTTTCCTAGCGTCTTTTCGTTGACCCTAGCTAAGACCCACACTAGCTTGTTTGAAAGCAACTCGAATGATTCATCTATTAAATCTTTTTCACCCTCAAGCTGACATGATGAAGCATTTTATGTCTTAGACCGAACAACTGTTGGAGAGCTTGCAGAACAGCTTGACGTAAGTACAGGAACAATTTCCACTCACTTGAATGGCATATGAAAGACAAAAAACCGGACAAGCGGGTTCCGCACGAATTAAACGGTATTTTTTAAAAAAATCGCTATTTCATTTCGAAGCGTTGTCTTCTCTTATTCTGCGCAACTAAACGACCTTTTCCTTGATCGAATTGTCCCGTGTGACGAGAAGTGGATTGTGCTCGAAAACCGGTAACATTCAGCCCAACGGCTATGTTGCAACCAGCTCCACAGCACTTCCCAAAGCCGAAACTGCACCAAAAAAAGGTTATGGTGACTGTTTGTTGTCTGCAGCCGGCCTGATTCATCACAGTTTTTGAATCTGAGCTAAACGCCCATCTTAGCACCGCGTTTAGGAAATCGGCGCGCTATTTGTTGCAAATAACTCACTACCTTAAAATCCACAACAATTAGCAACTTCTTGTTATTAGGATCTGGGAATGCCATGCAACTACCACACCACCATAGTATTCCAACAAGAATACTCATAACCAGCATTCGAAGATATTCACAAAGAGGATCAAATATCCTTTACCAGCATTTGAACCACACACAAAATCTGTTAGATTGTTCAGAAATAAATGAGCATTTTGAAATACTCATTGTTTCAAGGGCGCGTGTGGCGCAATGGTTGGAGGCGCCACTGCGACACGCACACTGGAATCGATTCCTGCGCCCATGGGCCACCAAGCCTTCCATCCTTCCGGGGTCGGCAAATTGGTACCAGACTCGTCTGGGAGGATAGCAGCACTGACTCGATAGATCGGCAGGCCATCGCGAGTCATTGTAAAGGCCAGGTATGCATTCAATCACCTCCAACGATACTTAATGAAGTCGAATGCATGGCGCATCCATCAGGGATTGATCAACGCCGAGTGCTTTATCCTTCCTTTAGCCTTTCCTTATCTTTCCTTATCCTTTAGCTTTTTTTTAAATCATTGTTTCAATGTGTTATTTACCAATAAGATATTCTTTGTACGTTCCAATATTATATATCATCGAAAAGCTGATTTTAGGTGTTTCTAATAATGCTTTTATATTTTGTCAAAAGATAATTTTCTTCCACCAAATTTGAGCTTTGCAATTTCAGATGTCAAAAACGAATTCTCGTCAATTTTCTTTTACCAGTTCGAACTCGGTCGCAGTGCAGGCTCAAAATATTAATGAAGTTTGGGGTAAAGGTAGTGCTGGTGAATCAACAGTGCCAACGCGGTTCCGGCAATTCCGATCTGGTAATTCCGACCTCGAAGGCAAACAAGGCCGCGGACGTCCCAATGAATTTCACGACGATGAATTGAAGGCACTAATGGAAACAAACACGCGAACAACTGTTGGAGAGCTTGCAGAACAGCTTGACGTAAGTACAGGAACAATTTCCACTCACTTGAATGGCATATGAAAGACAAAAAACCGGACAAGCGGGTTCCGCACGAATTAAACGGTATTTTTTAAAAAAATCGCTATTTCATTTCGAAGCGTTGTCTTCTCTTATTCTGCGCAACTAAACGACCTTTTCCTTGATCGAATTGTCCCGTGTGACGAGAAGTGGATTGTGCTCGAAAACCGGTAACATTCAGCCCAACGGCTATGTTGCAACCAGCTCCACAGCACTTCCCAAAGCCGAAACTGCACCAAAAAAAGGTTATGGTGACTGTTTGTTGTCTGCAGCCGGCCTGATTCATCACAGTTTTTGAATCTGAGCTAAACGATTACGGCAGAGAAGTATTGAATCGACGAAATGCACCATAAACTCCAACAACAACGCACAATGCTCGGCCTCACGTTACGGAACCAGCACTGCAGAGGTTAAACGAGTTAGGCTACGAAACTTTGCCTCAACACAAATTCGTATTGAACCTAGTTAACCTAACTGGCCAGAAAAAGGAAAATTGGAGAAGACAGAGGATATATGATGTGAATTTAATAGACATAACTGAGTAGAAAAACGGTACAACTAAAAGTATTTTGAGAAATTTCTAGCAACACTTTGGGACGAAAGGATGTGAACTGTATGTTTACAGATTCAAAGCATTGGCATCTCGAATTTCAATCACAAGCAAATCGAGCGGTTAATAGCAACGAAAACAACAGTAATAATGTTAATAATGATTTTTTTGCCAAAACCCGTCACAGGGTAAAACACCATCTGTTTTCACGGGGTAAAAATGAATTCTACTAGCCAGAAAAAGGAAAATTGGAGTTCGAAGCATTGGCATCTCGAATTTCAATCACAAGCAAATCGAGCGGTTAATCGCCAACAGCACCATAAAACTAGCTGTTCTGCAGGTTCTGACAGCGCTAGGATAGAATTCATCATTCGGTTGAATCCTATTTCTTATCAATAGAAAGGACCAAGCATCACTTAAAGATATCCATTTGACTAATAATTTACCTGTTTGGCAAAGCTTTTTTTCCTCTAGTGCCGAAAGCCATGCTAGGGTTTCCATCGTCAGGAGCAACTGTCCATGTGATGTTGGTGGAAAAGGAGCGACTGATGTCATTAATTTACCCGTAATTGTGGTTGCATATGGTAGAAATGTCCAGATCGTTGTCAACTCGGGAAACTCAGCAAAAGATGAACCACTGCTGTATACCGCAGTCTGGAATCCAAAAGCACACCACAGCCGCAATGAAGTGGTATAGCAGTTGGTGTGGGTTGTGTAAAGAGATAAGTCTCTATTGAAACAATAGGGATTGCTCATTTACTGAGAAAATAATTATGTCATATTGAGAACAACATTTTGGTGTTCCACAAATAAAGTAAGCCTTAACAATCCTGCTTCTTTTTTTTCATCCACAGATGGCCACTGGACCCAGTTAAATGGTTAAATCTCTTTAGAAAGTAATTCGGCATTCATCCATCGAGTCCATCGATCGAGCTTCATCTACATCTGCAACACAAGAAGTTGAGTGCATTTTGCAAGGAGAAGGGGATTTCAATAACCTCTAGTGCCGAAAGCCATGCTAGGGTTTCCATCGTCAGGAGCAACTGTCCATGTGATGTTGGTGGAAAAGGAGCGACTGATGTCATTAATTTACCCATAATTGTGGTTGCATATGGTAGAAATGTCCAGATCGTTGTCAACTTGGGAAACCCAGCAAAGGATGAACCACTGCTGTATACCGCAGTCTGGAATCCAAAAGCACACCACAGCCGCAATGAAGTGGTATAGTAGTTGGTGTGGGTTGTGTAAAGAGATAAGTCTCTACTGAAACAATAGGGATTGCTCATTTACTGAGAAAATAATTATGTCATATTGAGAACAACATTTTGGTGTTCCACAAATAAAGTAAGCCTTAACAATCCTGCTTCTTTTTTTTCATCCACAGATGGCCACTGGACCCAGTTAAATGGTTAAATCTCTTTAGAAAGTAATTCGGCATTCATCCATCGAGTCCATCGATCGAGCTTCATCTACATCTGCAACACAAGAAGTTGAGTGCATTTTGCAAGGAGAAGGGGATTTCAATAACCGTCTACAGGTAAGCATAAATATTCCAATGTAAATTTTTTTCCTTTTTTTCTAATTTTTTTTGCTTGTTACAATTTTTCACAGCAGGATATTGCTTGGAATTCATCCAAGACAGTAAATAAAAAGTTGGCATTGTGATTTTCACTACAACCTTAGGTTAACTGGGTTTAATGCGAATTTGTGTTCCACAGATCAACCCTGTTGATAGGTGATGCGTAATCGATAAGCACTATTTTTACAGTGCGTTTCCTGACGCGGTTACCTTCACATCGCGTTTTGTGGCCTGATGTATGCACTGGAATAAGTTACAATGGAAAATTTTTCGCGTCTTATTTTATCTCTAGAGGATACTGTATTTTTCTTTTTGCCTACACTTGATCTGTCTGTGTTATTTAATCATTGGCGCTAAATTTTTACAAATCTTGCGTTAAGCATAGCTCAGAGAATGATGGTGCCGACGGTAAAACTTCCGTCGGACCATGATATACTGTTATTGGGTCTTGGAACTTGGCAAAGTAACCCTGGAGAGGTTCGTTGAGGATATTCGTTTACGATTATATTTTTTTTGTTCTGCTTTTGGGCTTTCGTTATTATTCAATTTTTCATTATTTCTCACCATTATTTGTAAAGTCGTTCCAACATATTCAGTTTGGGGGATTGGACGGTGGAGCTGCGCTAATACACGCATTTTCCTAGCGTCTTTTCGTTGACCCTAGCTAAGACCCACACTAGCTTGTTTGAAAGCAACTCGAATGATTCATCTATTAAATCTTTTTCACCCTCAAGCTGACATGATGAAGCATTTTATGTCTTAGACTTTTTTCATTTCACCAACATCTCCAAATTTTTTTAAAGAGTATTGAAGAACACTATGAGCTGCTTTACACGGCACAGACGGCGCGCTCGCAATTCACTTAGGGCATGAGCAAGGCATTCTGTCTATTTTTGTTTTGGAAAATATATGTTGAATAAATGAAATGCTGTGAGATAGAGGACTTCACATGGGATATCTACCAATGGGTTTATATTTTAGGTAGGAAAAGCCGTCGAAGTCGCTATTAATACCGGCTATACTTATGTCGATCGCGCGTGGGCGTATGGTGATCAGGTGGAGATCGGCAGGACACTAAAACGATTGTTTTCTTCTGGTTACAAAGTAAATTACTCTTATTTTACTATTGTTACTGCTATTATTATTGTCCTTGTTGTTATTGTTAGTCTAATGTAACGTATCTTGGCAAACAAGTCATTCTTCATAACTGAGAATAGCAGAGGACCTGCCTCTGCTATTCTAGAATAAGGATAGAATAGAATAAGGGTAACAATATTTATTATCGGCTAACGTTTCGACGTTTTCGTCTTCATCAGAGCCGATGATCCGAGTCGATGTCCACGCTTGTTATTCGTCTCGATGTGGCGGCTTCGCCTTCGAGTCGAGTCAGGTCTTCTCCATTTTTGTTTACATGTCACAAGAAAAACATGTTCGGCACTAAAGATATTACTCTTTAAGAGACTTGAAATGATAAGAAAAATTGTGAAAGGACGAAGATAAATAATCAAACATTTCCATTAGGGCTCCCACCGCAAAAATGCAGACACGCGAAAAAAGCTATTTTTTTTTTAGGACGACAGCGATCCACTGGCAAAAATTTTAATGGGAGATAACTGTCCCGAATGGTCCAGTGCTATCTCCCTTAGGGGTTGCTGGCAGTGATCAGACAGAGTTAACTACGCATTTAATTTATATGTATCCTACTAGAATAAAAAATAGAACCTGTTCAGGAGTTGTTGAGAAGAAATAAATGATGGAGCCTAGCTAGCGTCGAACTACTACAGTCCAAGTAATTCCAACAGAGAGTACAACAACAGGGCGCGTGTAGTTGTGGTGATTAGGGATTTAAAGGTCCCATGAACAGAGTTTTGATTATGCTACAGTGGACAGCGATTGTTCAAAGCACTGTAAAGATCAGCAAGCAGTCGTTCCGCTTAGCGCTATAAAAGCAGTGTTGTCTGAAAAGAAACGATTGTGGAGTTACCTGTGGCCATCTTTCACTCCTATGCTATCATATTCCAGTTTCATGACGTTCTCAAAAGTACTGATTAATTATTTTCGTGAGACGATATAGTCTCCGTGGCTTTTTCTCATTTAGTAAGCAGTTATTTCACTGTAAAGTTACGAAACTCTGGTACTAAATTTCCTGGGTACTGTCACAACCGACTGTATACTGAGCGACATCTTGCAGGTCTAACGCTTCCATCACCGACTCCTTCTTTAGTCATGAAGGTCAAAGTCCCGTACGTTCATATGAAAGCAGGATAGAGTGGCATCGTGTGCCCATGACGGAATTCAACGCTTCGTTATCGTTCGTATATGATCCACTGTGCTGAACACTTAATCAAACTCCGTTTACTACATTGCCAATGTCGTTTCTTTAACGCTCTGTCAATTCTTATACTCAAATAAGAAGCACAATGAGCACACAGATTGAGCTATAGTTGCTTGCGAAACACCTTGGGCAAGGTTACGTAGCGTGGAAAATGAAGGCTTTGCTCACTCCAGTTTCAGTTATTTTAAGAAGCTTGTGAGAACAAGCCATTCAGCATATATATATATATATATATATATATATGTGTCCAACTAACCCTGAAGGGTGCACCATGCATTCCACTCCACTCATCATTGTAGAAGTGACTGCATACAAATCTGTGGCATCGAGTGACTTAAACTGGCCTGGCCTACCGATGTGTCAAAACAATGACATCATCCATCAGGACAAATCTGGAGCCGAATTTCTGGCACGGATGAGATAGAGGGCTTGCTTAGCACAGGCGAAGAATCGAACATATGTGCATCACAATGCATCTCTAGCCAGTGTGTTCAAATACTATCATTGAACAATTTTTTGAATTCATGAGAAATTGAATTGGTGGTCTTATGAACTCAGAACGTTAAAATAGACGATAACAGCTGCCGAATACGAAGAAGTTCTCAGTATATATCAAACATGTTTCTAGTAAGCCAGTCTGAAGAAGATAAAAACTTGTCTAGAACAACGACACAGCATGCAGAACCGCAAAAAATCGGGGAAGAAGGGAAGAAAAAAAGATTACGGAACTCAATACGCATAAGTGCAATTTCAGGGTAAACGATGTACGAAACAGCGGCATAGAAATGATTCACTAACAATGAAATTTCGTATAAACGAAAAAAAACAATGACAAAGAGAAGATTATCAAAAGAGCTGGAAGGATAAAGCTCTCGGCGTTGATAAACCCTATGTACGAAACAGCGGCATAGAAATGATTCACTAGCAATGAAATTTCGTATAAACGAAAAAAAAAACAATGACAAAGAGAAGACTATCAAAAGAGCTGGAAGGATAAAGCTCTCGGCGTTGATAAACCCTCATGAGAAATTGAATTGGTGGTCTTATGAACTCAGAACGTTAAAATAGACGATAACAGCTGCCGAATACGAAGAAGTTCTCAGTATATATCAAACATGTTTCTAGTAAGCCAGTCTGAAGAAGATAAAAACTTGTCTAGAACAACGACACAGCATGCAGAACCGCAAAAAATCGGGGAAGAAGGGAAGAAAAAAAGATTACGGAACTCAATACGCATAAGTGCAATTTCAGGGTAAACGATGTACGAAACAGCGGCATAGAAATGATTCACTAACAATGAAATTTCGTATAAACGAAAAAAAACAATGACAAAGAGAAGATTATCAAAAGAGCTGGAAGGATAAAGCTCTCGGCGTTGATAAACCCTTGAGGGAAGGACCATGCATTTGGTTTCGTGATGCATCGTTAGAGGTGATCGAATGCATGCCTATCCTGTGTAAAATGACTCGCGAACAAATTTGACCACCTCCGGAAGAAAGGAGGGCTTCGTGAACCTTGGACGCGGTAATAGGTCCTGCATGTGCTGCGAGTCGCCTCCAACCATTGCGTTACACATGTAGTCTGTGATATTAATGATAAAAGCTTCAACATTAATTAAAACTTGCTGATAGGTTAAACACCGTTGTCGTGGTTTTCAAAAATACGGTAAAAAAAGTAAACTAAATATTGCTTAGAACTGATTTCTTTTATGACATAAAAGAAAAAAGGATAGAGCTCTCGGCGTTGATCAATCCCTGAGGGATGCGCCATGCATTCGACTTCATTAAGTATCGTTGGAGGTGACTGAATGCATATCTGGCCTTTACAATGACTTGCGGTGACCTACCGATGTATCGGGCCAGTACTGCTATCCTCCCAGACAAATCTGGTAACGATTTGCCGACTCCGGAGGGATGGAAGGCTTAGTAGGAAGTAGCCGTTGGCACTGGAATCGATCCACGTGTGTGTCGCAATGACGCCTCCAATCACTGCGCCACACCCGCCTTTCCATGACATAAGTAGTGAAAACTTCAACATTTATTAGAACTTTCTGCTAGGTTAAATTACCGTCAGCAACGATTTATAAGGTGTGGCGTAGCACACAGCGAAATGTTAATAAACAGGAATGAAAAGAACAACAGATGAAATATACTGGTGATTTTCCGGAAATGTGAGCATCCAGGAAATCATAGGTGAAAGGAGGCTAGTCGCTGACAATAAGAAGCTGTCGCTTCGAAATGAAACAAAAAAAAGAATAAAAACTTTCTTCGAATTTTCTTCTTGAACAACGAACGGGTGAACTGAGCCCTGTGACGGTGTGACGTTTGGAAATCGAAGGTGTGGGGAGTGTTCGCCTACGTCCAAGACCGAGCTGACAAGCGCTGATGTCAATGCTCTCCACCGCTGCTTCGTCCAAAAGTTTCAGATTTTCCGAGGAGTAATAACGTTTTCGTCGTTTTTCAGCTGGTCATCATTTTTATACCCATCGTAACGCTCAACAAATCCATGCTGCAGTTTCAATTTCTACTCCACCGAAAGGGTGCTCGATGAAGAACAGTGGAAGGTGAGAAACAGCTAGACGTCATTCAGCGATGGTCTGAAAATCAGTTACTGGAAATTAGCAAGAATTGAAGAGTTTCCCAGCTTATCAAAGTCATCAGAAGGCACCCATCTATGTTACAATCGCACTTTCAATGCCACTAATGATAACATTGAAGCCTATCAAAGTCATCAGAAAAAAGAGGAGTCAGGGGCGCATGTGACGCAGTGGTTGAAGGCGCCATTTCCACACACACTTAGAATCGATCCCTGTGCCCATAGCCCAGTAAGCCTTTTATTCTCACGGGGTCGGAAAATTGGTACCAGACTTGTCTGGAAGGATAGCGGCACTAGCTCGCACATCGGTAGGCCACCGCGACTCACATTGTAAAGGCCAGATATGCATTCAGTCACCCCCGAACGACACTTAATGCTGCCGAATGCATGGCGCATCCCTCAGGGATTAACTAACGCCGAGAGAGTGATTACAGTATCCTTAAATGTTTCTTTGCATCATTAAAATTTGGCGCAGGGAAAAATAGCGAAGTTTGGTCTTATTCCTATTGATCAATGACATTTCCAAGGTCTGTGTGTGTTTCACATTGTCTCTGTCCTTAAAATATCTAAACGGAAAGAGAACATTTCCGTTATGATGTTTTAAGACACCGATCATTTAAGGAAAAATTCAAACACCCCAACATTTTTTAAATACTAGGCACCATTTTTCCAACATTAACATTTTTTTATTTGTAAACAAAGGTCTACGATTATAAACTTACCGTAGCGATTGTCAATAATGATCCTGAATCGTTGGGATTGCGCCAACAGTGACAACTTATGGGTAGTCCTTTGATAGTGTAAGAAGAGATAATGAAGTAACTTACCATAGCAGAGTAAGATTACGGTTTTGGTAACCTTCTTCATAACTAATACGCTCTTTATCCACTGAATTACTACGGCGTTCATTTGTATAATCATTCTAGTCGTCGTATTCGCGTGTGCGAAGCCTAATAGGTTCGGCTCAATAGTCCGACACAAAACCACCATACCTTACCTGCGATGTCTTTCATTCTTATTGCTTCTGTTAAAAATTAGCCAACAACGTAGGTGAGTGGGCATGGCGTTTCTATAAAGTCAGCCCCTATAGAGAATATTCACCTATTTCATATCGCGTTTCTTCACTAATCGGACCACTTGACCACACAAGTTAGTAGTAAATATTTCTGTTCTAGCGATCACATCAGCAGCATTATTAAGAATTGAGAGTAATAAGAAACAGGAAGGGAATGTCGGCAAAAGCGTTGAAAACACTGTGAACATATTTTCTTAAAATATGACGCATTTGTTGGATTAAAACGATGTCACATTTTCTTCCATTTATACGGATATCCAACAGAATTTCAGAATCTGACACACGAAGCACCCTAAGATAAATCACAGAACACAACCCATAAAGGATATTCACTGGAAAAGGCCAACTTTATCACCTCCATTTTCACAATACATGTACATTTCGAGGGCCCGTAGTTGTAGATCCACAGCGCCTTTCAAACAATCTCTAACAGAATTTAACCATTTTATTTACTGCCTGTTTTTTAATGGCAAGGTATGTTGCGGAATATAACTTCTATAATGCTGATATGAGGACGCGTTTGGCGCAGTGGTTGGAGGCGCCACTGCGCGACACACTCGTAGAATCTATCCCTGCGCCCATCGCCCACAAATCCTTCCATCCCTCCGAGTTCGTTAAATTGGTACCAGACTTGTCTAGGAGGATAGCAGCACTGGCTCGATACATCACTAGGCGACCGCGAATCATATTGTAAAGGCCAGATATGCATTCAATCGCCTGCAACGATACTTAATGAAGTCGAATGCATGGCGCATCCCTCAGGGATTGATTAACGCTAAGAGCTTTATCCTTTTACCCTTTATATAGAAACTGTGTCTGACAAATATCATTACAATTTTGTCATAGGACAACGCAATCGCTTTTCACCATTGACAAAATGACAATTTGCTTACGTTTGTTTCACATTTCACCCAATTCCACATCTTCAGGCTTCAGTGCCAATAAGGAACCGTTGCTAATGGTTTCCCCTCAGAAATTTTAAAAGGCCGAACAATGAAGGTGCACTTCCCTCCTTATTATTCACCGTATTCACAGGGAAACTCTATAAATTTAAGAAAAAGCCGTGCGAGTGAAGAAATATGGCAGGAATTTTGCTAAATTGTCTAAAAGACTACTTCTTGGTAAAAGTAAAAGCGAAAAGGCAGTAGTACTATCTCCTTACTCTCGTTGCTTATCTTCGCTTGTTTTTTGTTTGATGGCCTTACTCCCTCACGTAGATACATGGATGGCCCGTCTTCATTGGTTGTGCCGGCCCCATCGTAGTATTCATTCCCCGAAGAATTAAAAATCTGATTCGGAAAAAGAGCTGATTTTTACAACTATTTAGCAGTGGTGTTTCGTTTTGTAATTCGAGCCAGAGGCTAGGCATAGACGTCTAAAGCGATATCCACAAGAAGTTCAAATTGTAAAGTAAACGGATTGATCGCAATGACAGGTGCGCCATTCATTTTTATTTACCGAACATCGTTGAAGTGTATGAATGCATATCTGGCCTTTACAACTGCTTGTGGTAACCTACTTACTTGATTTGTGCTATCAAGTAAGTGTTCTAATCATCCAAGGCAATTTGCCTAACTAGGAAGGATCCTGGATTGGCTAACAGTATTTTGAAACGGACGCACAATATTACCGTTCCACCAATTTCTCCACAATTTCGTATACGGGGCCAGTGTTCGTGGCTATTGATTGTTCAGGCACTTCGAATTCCATCTCTTTCTCATTTAAGTGGTACTGAATACTCTTAATATCAATAATTCACTGGTTTCATCACAAGCACACATGAGGTTGTTACCATACTCTTTGTTCACGAAAAAGTTTACGTTTCGGCGAACTTTGTCTTCTTGGAAGCGTGGAATCCAGATAACAAGAATCAGCAAACATTGATTTCGCTTTTTTTTCTTTGATTTTCCGTCTCAAGATCCGTTATTTTATTAAAGGTTAGACAAACCGTTCACTGTGAAGGCGAACCAACGTTAGAATAACATGGTTTCCGAGCCTAATACCTACCCAGTTGCTAAAATACACTCCATCCCACTCCATAAACATCGAAATGTTTCTGGATCGCCAACTTAGCACTTATCCTAACACAGCGGGAGTGATAGAGTGCTTCGGACGTTACCAACGTTAGTACAAACATGTTGAGTGACTCCGCTGCGCAAGCCATTCTCGAGCTTCTTATACAACACAAAGAAGCAATAAACGTGAATGCTTTCACGATTCATCAGTTGATAGCCTTCCTTAGAGCGTGCCTAAACTGCTTGATTTTTAGATGGCTCGAAAAGTATTTCGTGCAAGTGAGAGGATTGGCAATAGGACAGAGGCTGAGACCAAGCCTTTCCATTACCTTTATTTCTAAGGTGGAAGCCCCAGTAGCCGAACTTCAGCCATTACTCTAGTGTACGTATTGAGTTGATTCTTACGAAGTGCCATTTTTGAGCTGAAACGAGATTGGCACCAGTTGCATTCTAGCCAATCGGCGTGGCAATTAACCATTTCCGAAACCTAAGAAGCTGTAACACTTCGAGATAGGTGTAGAGGAAAAACGCGCCCACAAGTGATAAATCTAGCGAGAATAAAGTCCAGCATATCCTCCCATTCATTTGCCAAGAAATAATTGCAGCTGTAAAATGATGGTTAAAAAGGGCTGGTCTAGAGAATTGGATAAGAGTCATTGAAATACCGCGGTACACTATCGTATGTTAGCGAGTTCAAATGGCTGTCTATGTACAACGCGAAATTGCATAATTTGCTCTAACAGTAGAGACGGTGATTGCATGAGTTCAGGTACAGTCTATCTAATCAGTACGGAAACGAAAATGATAAAGAATTAGTAGATCACTCTGCGTTGATATAAAAGAACACTAGTCGCTAAACTTAGGGTTAAACCGAATGCTCCACTAAGCGCGCATGTGACACGAAAACATAACGGAGGATATTTTGAAGTAGAAGTGACCATGTCAGCAAAGGAATCCAAAACGTCAGCTCGTAAAACTCTAGAAGCACTGTGGACAAATTCCAATAATTCAAAAACTTTTCACTAGTGGTCTTACATCACATCATTAATTAATTAATGAGAATTAATTAATATAATGTGAGAAAGGCACATTACGCATCCGTGCCAACTCTTTGCTGTTGGCCTCCACGGGAAGTATTCAGTGGAAGACTCGTAGAAAGCAGTGAGTAGTGAAAGAAGCTGTCATGTCTTTAATGCTATTGAAATCATGGTTTCATGATGTTTCTGTTTTAGTTATGGAGGTGTTTGGCCGACCAAATCGATGTCAAGTTGAATTTTTTCGGCGCAGGAGCGTCAGCTTTCCTACAGAGTAGAGTAAGAATGTCGTTTGTGCCTTTCAAGGAAACAACGAATTTTCTGATTTTTTCACGGTGGCCAGAAAACATCGTATGGTCGATTGAGTGGAGGCGAACCGCATATTCTGTGCCTTTTTCGTTACTTCTGCATCGCGGTTTGCTCAGATACGAAGTCGAATATTACATAGACTTTCTGACACTAATTTTCATTGTTGAAGTATAAAGAAATATTTGTTCAAACAAGAACAAGTAGTGTATAATGTTTGCCGAATATCTTTTTTTCTATATCCATGTTATTGTTTTCATTGTTTTCCTATCACCAGGGCCCTACGGTGGTAAACAACCTTGAATTACACTATAATTTGAGCACCCTCATCACACTTATTCCATCCAACCTTGCGGTATCAGAAGAGCTTTTAGAGTTTGAGTAATTTGATAACTTAATTTTGATACTTGTGTAGTTTTTGAGATAGAAAACTCACAAGCAACTTCGACTATCTTGCCATGAATGCAAACATTTAGCCTAAGAAACGTTACTGGGATAAATTTGCGGTTATGTGTTGAAGATGGCTTAAAACTACCTCGCAGTGATAACAGAAGTTGGGAACTTATTCTCTAAACCTTTATGGGCCAATGGGGTTGGGTGTGATCGTCTTAGCTCAACAATTAGGGTCTTGTAAGCATTTGCTCAAAGCAAATGGGGCTACGTCGTGTGACTTTACGCAAGACTAGCGGTGTATCCATCGAAACAGAAATGTAGCATATCAGAGTTGAAAACACGCATTTTCGCAGGAAACCACCTAGGAACATCAATGGCTTAAAGAGAGAAACCTAAAGAACAAAGAAGGCAAGGAGTCCGTGAACGGGAATCTCCTTTAAAGTGAGCTAGTATATTGATTTGGATATGGCACTACGTGGAACAATACTCTATAAAAAAGAAGAAAAATCAAACGAATTTACAAGAATACTGAATTGATCACAACAGTTTTGCTTTATAGTTACCTTTTCTTGGCACTTTTCTGGAGAAAAGTTTTAATATCGTTTTTGGCGAAGTTCCCAAAAAATATTTTCGTGTCAGTTCTACCACCTAGTTCACTCTTGCGAAGATTATTTTTTACCTTTTATTTTCTGCCTACTACAATTTTCTCGGCAGGTTACTAAGCGAAATACAACCGCAAAGTTGCTGAGATATTTGCAAAACTCTGGACCGCAGGTGTCTATGGTGGGGAACGAATGCGCTATTGTCCTTTCCGGGGAGTAACGCGTTCACCACCACATCATGCGGGTCCTTCGTTTTGCCTGTCTCTCAGCTAGTTCCCCACCATTGGTACCTGCGGTCCAGAGTTTTGCAAATATCTCATCGACGTTGTGGTTATTTTTTTATTTTGTAAGGCCCGTCTTCACTTCTACTGTGCGGATCCTAGCACTTTCCACATTCTATTCGTTTCCTGGCACCAATTGTCCACGAAGGCCATCGAACTTTACGTGTGGCTTCGGCTACTACTTGAGAATTTTCATTTCATCTTGAATGTCATAGAATGCCAGTCGAGTTGATTCTCCATCGAGTTTGAGATGACCGGGGTGGAGCGTTCCCAACTGGATTGCAGAAAGTGGTTTTTTCCGGAGAAGTCCAGCACCAAGTTTCCGACCCCGGAGGGATGAGAGACTTGGTTGGTTTTGAGCGGAATCGAACTAAGACCATGATCGTGATGACGGACATCATTACCACTGTGCTATCTATCCCTCTAGTGAACATGGCTAAATAGAATTCCATAAATTCTCTTTAAAGTCAAAAGTAGGAAGAAACTGCAAATGTGGCACGCAAGATCGAATTCGCACTCAGCCAAGAAGTCAACACCAAACGAATGATCAAGATTTTGTGATGCAAACGAAAATCTTGAACGCGAGGGAATTTTCGGAAAAGCTGACGTTGTCGTTGACGACAGCCTGAGGATGTTAAATGAAACAGATCTGCGTACGACGATTCGAAAACGCGTAGAAGAATTCGTAACAAGCACGTCACCGGAATTGCAAAGTGCAAGGAGCAAGAGAAGAAATAGGAATGTGGGTTCCGCATGAATTGAGCGAAGGGGTCAAAGAGGTCATCAGGTCAAAGAGGTCATCAGCACAACTGTTCTGACACTTTTCATCTAACTACAAACGCGAAGTGATTCTTGATCTCTTTGTGGGACGATGACAAAAATCGGATTCTGCACAGTAAAGGGAAGACGTAGGATTACAAAACTAAATGGACAGGAATTTACAGCCGGCACAAATCATGTAGCCAAAAATGATTTGCGTCAGCAGAACCAATGATAGCCAAAAAATTGGTCACTCTATTGTATAGAAGTGCGCAACAGAATTCATTACCAGAATCGTTTGCTATTCGTTGAAATACGCCGTATCTATTTTTTCAGGGTTCTTTCACTTTCCTTCAAGGTACGTGGAATTGGTTGCTCTTCACTGATGTACTAAGAACTGGCCCCGATTTGGCTTAATGTACGACGTGGATCCATAGCATGTTGTTGTTTTGCATATCAACAAAACGCGTGTTAAATTCGATACTTTTTTGGGACCTTTAAGCATTTTTGTAAACGTAGAGCTTTTGTGCAATTACTTTACCAATATCCTAGCAATCAAATGGGTAATAAAACATAATTACACATAGCTGAACGGTATTCTTGCCAATCAACGATCTACTTCAATTTGTGTAGTCAAAGAGGGTATCCATGCGCTCCTCGCAATAACACCAGCGGATTTTGTTTTCTATCACATTGATCGCAGAGACTTGAAAAAAAAAGAAAAGGAGAGGATATGTGCCGAAAAAAAAATAAACAATGACAAACTTTGACGGGCTATTCTATTAGACCCAGAACAGTTTGTGAACGTCAAGTAGAGCTTTCCGTGTACCGAAAGCTGCCAGATATCCAGTCAAGGCTCTGCATAGTTTATCAACCTGATCATTTCGATGTTTCTCAGCGCTGTCCAAAGCCTCACGGATCAGAAATGTTGAGAGTAGTCGTTAGAAAAAGAACATAAACCTATTTTGTCTATTTGATGAATTGCTGCTAAGTTGTGAATATAACATTTTATTTGAACAGTGTTCCTGTACCTTGTGGTCACTATTTAACTACTTCGATATCTCTTCAAAAGTTAGCAACGTTGCAAGGTAGTAAAAAGAACTGCCCTATGCACAAGCAAGCAGCATTTCAGGCGTTTCCGCTAGACGATCTCGAACATTTTCCGAAGCTTAGCTAAGTCCTCGATCTCAGCTCATCTTGAGTTTTATTGGACAATACAGTTTAAAACCTAAACGAACCAATTAGATTTTATTATGCGTCAAAAAATAGTTCAAGTAAGAAAAATGATTATTTATTGATGTCGTTCACGAGTTACAGGCGGTAGAAATGAATGACACCACCTAGTGAGAAATTTTTTTGTTTTATTCTACCTGCTCACAATAGTTTTTAAATGGAAGTGTCGTTAAAGGGCTGAATAAATTCAGATCACACATAACAATCTTCGACATTCGCAGGTGTTATGTGCATACGGTAATCCGGGCGTGACATGTGAAATTCGACCGTCACTGATGTCCAAGACCGAAGAGGAATTCAAATTGCTGGTGTGATGGTAGAATGGATTTGACAAGATGCGAAGTAAGCCTTGTGTTCAAACAGTGTAGGGCTGACAAATTATTCGTAAAGATATCTAGGCCCTTCGCAACCTATAAAAACAGAAATATTAGTAATGGCAAAGAAACATAAGATTTTCAAGATAAGCAGACGACGATGTGATCCTCTTTAGAATTTGAAGACAACAGACACATCACTTAGGTAAACGTTTGATTTACTATGATGTGGTCTATTTTGATAGCATACTCTCCATTGGGCGACTGACACGTTCAGCTTTGAGAGTGGGATTTCTGGAATTGTGAGTTACCATGAGCTGTCTTGATCTTGATCATGGTAAACTCAGGGAGAGATTCACTCCGCTCATTGCATTATGATCCGCAGGTAGCAATGCAACGCTCCTTAGACGTTCTCGTATGTTCAATCTTAGCGTTTAAGCCTCCAGTAACGAGTTTAAAGAATGCACGCTATTCTCTGCGGGGCTTCACTAAATTGATATAAAATCTTTCTACTTTGTTTTCCTCACAGATTTACGTCTGAGCGCTGAGGAAGAACGTTGTCAAGGCTGACATTGGTCCATATCTCTTTAACCGCAAATGTCCGATTCGGATTGTTGGTTGTTCGGATGGATCGATGTTCATGGCCCAAACTTGCATTGATGGGAACTCCGACGCAGCTGACTGCTCTACTGTAGCATGTTCAGAGAAACTGTTCTTGGTCCGTGTCACAGGTGATGTTTGATGGTCAGCGTTTTCTCGTCTCAGCCAGTCCGAAGAAGTCGCACCTTATCCTTGTCTGCATGGTCAGGTCCCTTACCGAGGACTCAGATCCAAGTGAGCCAGCATTGCAGGTACAGACTGCCATCTTAACCTTTGTGACTCAGGCAGCCATGAATGGTCTTGAAACTTTTGAAGCTTCTTCGTACTGGTCATATTTAACAGGGCTTTATCGAGATTAAAGGAATGTGGTCCACTTACTTTGCCGGGTTTATAGTTCTATACCGACGTATGCCTTGTTGAGCGCTGAACGTAGAAGTGGGGTGTAGTCACGGATATGTTACCGTTCTCTCTCAGAATAGATAAAAAGTTTGTTTGATGGACGCGACTCCTGACTACCTCCCATATACTCCCTCGTCACTCAATTGCTGGTATCCGCCACGTGCGGTCGTACCACGCTGCCTCGCCACTAGTCGGTATGAGAATTTTCTGTGTGAGATATCCAGTGCTATGGTACTTTTGGACATATCGGTGTCCTAAGTGCACATGAAGCTAGATCTGCAATCTGTCATCTCTGCGGTGCTTAGAGAAACAATTGAACAGTGCGCTCTAATTCAAAAGCTAAACGCTGAACGCTGAATTATTGATCGTATGAAATACAGCGTTTGAAAACCATACGTGTATACATAAAAATGCTTTTATATTTATTTAGCGCAGCTCTCTCTGTAGTTTTTCAACAACTATGAATTCTTCTAGCTATTCAAAAATCAGCGCGGTTAATGCACAGTGGAGCGCAATAGGTTAAGCGACATGAGCGAGAAAGAGCCGTGATGACGGTCTCGCAGCAATTGTCACGAAAAGACAGCCACGGTCAATAACGTGTAAAAATCAGCAACTTAGAGCAAAAAGAAATGCTCAGCGGTCGCTCATATTCCGTACAGAATGACTCGATGTAGTCATCTAGCGGAACACACTTTAAACCTGACCTCAGCGAATCGTCACATCTGAAGAACGCTCGCTCATGAGAATTATCGGATTGACGACCTCCGAAGTGAGGTTAACAGTTTTTTTAGAGTTAGTAGTGAATTTTTTTTTTTTACGAAAAGCACCATCTTAGCATGAGTTTACATGTCATGAATTGTTCGTTTCCATGTTGTATCACGTCAGTTGAGCTGGGGGTATAAATGGAGGGACTTTTCGATGAGCTCATTGCCACGTCGGCATCCGGAGTAGTGTTTTCTCCACTTTCTCGCAGTATTAAGTTGGGCCGCGCTCTTTTCCTAATAGTGTTCCTTATTTGGTTTTTCTCTTTCAGTTATTCAGCTTTATTAGAATTTTAATACAATGGAATGTTATTTGACTGAGAATGTCGTTCAAACTGCACGACGATGTGTTTCCAGCGAACGAGATATCCACTTCAGAAGGAACAATCTCTTACTTTTGTGCTCTTGATTGGCTCTGCAGAATTAACATCACAACTGCCCAAAGTTCCTGCTTGAGCTTCAATGCTGGCGTCAGCAACAATGTTAGAAAACATTATGATGAAACTTATGGTTGAAGTAACCATGAACGCTAAGCGATTTTCCTTGCTGTTCACCAGCACGGTCTATAGTTTTTAACAGTTTCTTACCAATTCGTCAAGAATTTCTTCCATTCTAGTACTTCTTGTCGTTCATTCCTATTTAGAGTTGCGTTGAGAAGCCGACCGAAAATCATGTCCACTCGTTATTATCAACCTTACAAGCACTACGAATTCCAAGGGATACAAAGGCCTAGGCCCACCAAAAAGGTAGGACCATTTTTATTTAAACGTATTTGTAAGATAAATGCAGACTAATAAAATCTCCGGTCATTTATTTCATATAAATATCTGAACCGTAGTAATACTCAGACATTTGCAAAACTCAAACCCGAAGCCAGATTTGAACTCGCGGTAACAATACTTACTTAGATACTCTTATAACTTATTCAACAACATCATTTTAACACTATGAAAGTTGAGAGTTCGAAATTCACCAAAAAACTTATGTCTCCGGAAACATTCGAGCTGATATGCAAGCATGGACCCGCACGAGCTAAAGACAACCGCCAACTAACGTCCAAACTTGCAAAACAATGCAAACGATGAAGGCAATAAAGCAGGCTACAGACGATGAAGCAAGATCTTAAAGACGGAAGACCTGCAGTTATGGTCGAATCTCCAGAGGCTGGGAAAAGCATTTACGAAGTCCACCGAAGCTTTGCTAATTGCAAAACCATGACGAATGTAGCTCAAAAGAGACTTTCTGTAAACCTCGGCGTTAATAGCTGATATATTTATTTATATCACTTTATAAACTGATTTTGTTAAGCTGATACGAAGTTGGTATAAGTTTTCGTTGTCGTTGTTGTAGTTGTTGCCTTTGCTGTTGGTGTTGTTGGTCGATGGCTGACGTTTCGACGATTTCGCCTTCCACAGAGCCGTGGTATTGCGAGTGAGACTCATGACGATTCTACTCCGATGCTCTCGGTGAAAATCCCTCTCGGTGAAAATCGAATAGCACCAGGTTCGGACAAGATCTGTACACCTGAAGAACCTTCCGCCAGTCCTCATAGACACACTCCTCGGCTCCTCACACGTTACCTGCTTGAATGCAAGGTGGTATTCAGTGGAAGACTGGAAAGATAGTACTAATGTTCAAGAAGGGTGGCCTCTGCAATATCGGCAACTATCGCCCAATCTGCTTGCTGTCAGTCGTCTACAAACTTTTCACTTCAGCCATACTAAAAAGGATTGACAGAACACTGGATGAAGGGCAGCCACGTGAGCAAGCATGGTTTTGAAAAGGATTTAGTACGATGGGTCGCATCCAAACGATAATAAGACTCACTGAAGCATCGCAAGAGTACAAAAGACCGCTCTACCTCACTTTCGAAAAGGGCGCGTGTGGCGCAGTGGTTGGAGGCGCCACTGTGAAACCCACGTGGAATCGACCCTGCGCCCATGGCCCACCAAGCCTTCTATCCTTCCAGGATGGGCAAATTGGTACCAGACCTGTCTGGGAGGATAGCAGCACTGGTTCGATACATCGGCAGGCCACCGCGAGTCATTGTAAAGGCCAGACATGCATTCAATCAGCTCCAACGATACTTAATGGAGTAGAATGCATGGCATGGCGCATCTCTCAGGGATTGAACAACGACGAGAGCTTCATCCTTTGTCCTTTTTATCTCACTTTCGTCGATTTACAGAAGGCCTTTGATTCAATTAAGATAGAAGCAGTCATGGAAGCTCTTGATAGTCAAGTAGTCTCTATTCAGTATATAAAGATTCTTCGTGAGCTGTACAAAAAATTAACAAGCAAGATTTGAAAAGAGGAGTTAGGCAAGGCGATACAATCCCGTCAAAATTATTTACCACCACCCCCAGAACGTCATGCGAGCATTGGAATGGGATAATGTGGGAATGAAAATCGATGGTCAGCAGTTACATCATCTTCGCTTTGCTGATGACATCGTCCTTATAACACCAAACATTAGCCAAGCGGAACGTATGCTTGCGAACTTTGATAGAGATTGTGGAAAGGTTGGCCTCCGACTTAATCTCATAAAACGATGTTCATGAGAAACGAATTGGTTTATGTACCTCATTCACGCTCAACGAAACGAAAATCTCCGAATGCTCCAGTTATGTCTATCTAGGTTAAAAAAATCAACATGTTGAACGACTTAGCTTCAGAGTTGAGCAGAACGAAACGAATGGCGTGGGGAGCCTTCAAGAGCATTGGGGATGTACTGAAAAGAACACTGAACACCTGGCTCCGTGCCCTACTTTTCGACTCAACGGTAGTTCTTGCCTTAGCGTATACGTCAGAAACCCGGTCCCTACATAAACAGGATGAAAGATTACTAAGCGCTATTGAAGGCACAGTCGAAAGGACGATGCTAGGAGTATCCCGTCTCACACAAATAAGGGATGGAATCCGAAGCTCCGACCTACGTCAGCAATGAAAAATCGAAGATGCCGTTCTATACGCCAAACAGTTGAAGATAAGATGGGCCGGACACATAATGCGTATGAATGACAACCGTTGGACAAGAGCCGTTCGTAACTGGATTCCTCGGGATGTCAAACGTACTGCAGGAAGACCACCGACCCGATGGTTAGAGTTCTTCACGAAAAGCCTTGAAGAAAGATGTGATGCTCGACGAATCCCTAGAACGAGCAGAACCCATTAGATTACTAGTGCGAGCGACAGCGAAATATTCAAGGTTTACTGGCGCCCGTTCAAGTCACTCGACGATCAAAGGTGAAATGGGTGATACTTCGATACTTAGATAAACCACCTTCACTGGTTGTGCTGCCCGAAGCGTAATTCCTACTCTCTAGAAATTTTCTTTCTTAGCCATTATGGTTTCCTTGAATTTCGATGACAGGCTGACCAAGTCTGCTCCAGGTCATCTCCATCATAGGCAGTCGGCGCCCATGTAGATCAGAGGGAGATTTACCACCATGTGACTAGCTTGATACCAGAACGGGTGATGGATCTTGGTAGTGATTTAATCTTAGCTGGGCCTCCTGATGAAAACGCTGAGCTCATTCTCAGCTTGGGAGACCCTGTTGGGGATGAATCTCCCAGCTGTACATCGCGGCTCGAAACCTAGGAACACCTGCCAGTCATGATAAGGCGGTGAACTAATGGGAGACGCGATACTAATAAGATAAAATAATAGGCATTAAATAAAAAGTTAGTCGTTGTGGTTTTGACGACAACCCCAACTTAGCTGGTATCAACGCCGAACTGTGCTCATCAGATCATTTCTGTTGTTAGCGATTGCTGAGTGCATCGTTAGCTCGAGAAACTGGCACCGAGAAAGACAAATCGAGGGACTCAGTGACATAATTGGCAAAATGTGAGCCCCTGGAAAGAGTAATAGCGGTTTAGAATCTAAACTGAAGTCTGAGTTTGGCAAGGAAATGGCAGGAAATAGAAAGTCATGCACTAATTTCTCAATTTTCGCAACGAAATACCTTGAAGACCGACGCTTAAATCCAGCGTGACTGTCGCATTTATTGCACTCCTGATTTCCCTACGTACTCGCTATATGTGGGTACGAACTTATGCGAGTCACTACTCCTCACCATATATGGGTGGGAATCCGCCTGCATCGGATACTTTAGATGGATAATTTGGCACGAAGCAAAAGGAAGGAGAATATGTTTGCACTGGAAAGAGAAAATTTTTTTTAAAAAGTCACGAAAATATCTGGAATAAGGAATATTTTTTGCACGGCTTGTCTTCCACATAAACTGCGTGGATGTCAAGATTCCCAGAATTCGATTCGTTTCCTATTATTCATCACCCACGAAAGTTTTCCAACTTTTTGCATGTGGGTTAGGCTGCTGCTTGCGGATTCTTTCGCCTTCGTCAGGAATGTCGTTGGATGCTGGTCGGGTCGCTCCTTTCCGAAATCCACACGTTGGAATTTTAGCGAACATCGATCTAATCAATAATTGGGTTTTAGTGTCCTAAAAAGCTTATGCTACGATTTTTGTCATAAAGATTTGACCCGCCTTGATCCTCTTATAAACAAAACAATTATAATATTTAGGACATATGGCCGTGTGAGCGCTTCACTGTTTCCATCACTGTACCTGAAGGAAAGAAGCTCTTGTGGGATTTCACCACAAGAGGTGAAATCGAGTTTTTCGTCCATAAAGGCAAGGTTGGTTCCCGATTGGTGATATATAATAAATTAGTAATTCTTCGTATTCTTTAATCTGTTAAGCAAACGCGAGGTGTTATTATTAAACGAAGAATAATAATAACACCTCGCGTTTGCTCAACAAGAATACAAAGAATTACTTGATCAATGCCGAGGTTAATAGAAAGTCGGTCGTGGAAGTTAATAAATTAGTGACGACTTTTATCTAAGTCACATGCTGGCCTGTTAATCTTTTCGCGGCGAGACTTAGTTTCCGTGGTGCATGATGTGAGTTGAACTCAATGCACATTGCCCATAGTGCCTGCACAATGATAACCAGGTTTCCTTTGTTTTATACTCTGTAACGCAGTTTTCCAATAATTTTTTTGAACAACTTTTATATTTTCGCTTAAGTATCCTTCTACGTATTCTCCTCTGTTTTTGGAACATTAACTTCTGCACGTGACAAAATATTGTGCCGCACCGTCCACCAGCGACGCTGTCAACCTTTTGGTTCACTGCTTACGTTTGATATTCCTCGAAATCTTTATACGTCTTCAATTCATATCCATATTTGACAGCGAAAAAATTCAGAACATGTGATATTCCAAAGATACACTGTGTGGAAGCACAACGTCGAGGGGTCACTATACAGTCTTCCAGGAATATACTGGTATCCCCGTCCTCGGTGAAAATCCCTCCACCAGGCTAACTAAATCGGTGAAAGAACAGTTTTTTATATTATGCGGAATAAAAAAAGCAGTCATTCATTGATCATTCTTTTGCGCAGCATCTGTTTTCAATAGGTTATCAGTCGATACAAAATATTGTAAAATGTATAGGATGAAATAAACAGCGGAAACGAAGAAGACTGAAACGAAGCAGGCATTAGTCTAAAAGTCTACAGTGGCAAAATGGTTAATCACTGAGAGACTGTAGCATTGGATACTTACTTTGATACTTGAATGACCCGTCTTCACTAGTTGTGCGAGCCTCAGCATAATCTCCATTTCTCGCAGATTTGCTGGTTAAGCTATGGTGGTTCCCTGGAATCCAGAGGTCGGCTTGATCAAAGTCTGCTCCAGGTCTTCACCACCACAGGCAGTCGCAGCCTTTGTGGATCAAAGAAAGATTTACCACTATGCGACTTTGATACGAGTGCGGTGGTAGAGCCTAGTGTTGGTTTCCTTCTAGCTGAGCTTCCAGATGGAAGCGCCGGACTCTCTCAGTTTGGGAGACTCTGCCGTGGGATGAATTCCCTCCTGTACATCGTCCGACACCCAGGAACACCTCCCACTCACGATGAGACGATAAACCGTGAGAGGGCACCACATTTATCCCTCGTCGATTACCGCAGGAGTTTATTTCGCTCTCCAAAAAGCCTTGATACTTTTAGTACAATGCCTGTTTCTCTTTCACTGATGAATGCAATGCCAGAGGTTGCAAGGAAGACTGCGGCTTGCATTTGTTCTTGCCTGCAAACGTTGAGTGGTTTTGGTAAATTATAAACATAAAGCACTGTTAATCTGCAGTGCTTAATTAAACAAAGGATAAAGCTAGCGGCGTAGATCAATCATTGACGGATGCGTCATGCATTCAATTTCATTAAGCACCGCTAGAGGAGACTGAATACATATCTGCCCTGTAGAATGGCAGTGGCAGCCTTGTGGTGGCCTACCGATGTATCGGATCAGTGCTGCTACCTTCCCAAAAAAAGTCTGATACCAAATGGCTGATTCCGTAAGGATAGCAAGCAGGTGGACGTGGGCATGGGATTGATTCTATGTCCATTGCACGGCGCCTCTGACCTCTGGTCACACGCACCGTCAGCGTAATAGTATAGACTCCTTCATTCGACAAATTGGTCAAAAAATCTATATGGTGTATAAGAGTTGACGCTGGTTCCTTTCTAGTGACTATACACTTTAGTATTTTGGTTTACTAGAATTCGAGATTTTCTAGTAGACGACTTTATCTGCCGAAAGAGCAAGAAAAAAATTCATCACAATGTCTTTTTGGTGCGGTTTTAGGTTGTCAAATTACTGTATTGCTTCTTCATTGTCTAACCTTTGTCCACAAACTACATTCATTATCATATATAATAATTATACGTTTATTTTCATGTCGGTGACACCGCTTTCTATAAGCCTTCCACTTAATATGTTATGTGGAGACCAACTGCGCAGTGGTCTCGCAGTGGTCGCAATGGCAGTCTATTTCATTTGTTTCATCCAGATGTTTTCTGAATTACAGGACGAACGAGATGTGGTTTTTCCTCACCTGCGTTTAACCAGTGCAATAATTCCTGAAGAAGGAGAACTGCAAAAAGTGACTGGTGGCGAATACACTTTCGTCTTCGATAACCCCAACCTCTATTTTATAACAAAGTTAGAATATGGCATCGCAGTGGTTTAGGCAACTTCTAACCGAGATAGATATAAACTCGACAGTAAATAAATAAGTGTAGCGTAAATATTACCGATTTTTGTTACCTAAAGTGTCACATAAAAATTAGATAACTGCATAAATTTGGAAGAGCAACACGAGCATACAAAAATCTTATTCTGATGCTTTGAATTCAATACATATTCCCGCCAAATATTCACTATGGAAACTTTCATAATAATGGGAATAGAAAAGATACCTAGAAAAGTAACGAAATGGAAAATAAAAAAAAGTATTTAAAGTCTACAAGATACCTCACCACCTGAGTGGTCGGTGGAACGCCTTCGAATCCATCCCATACTCTCATCAGCCCTACGGTATCGAAATCAAAACCATAAAATTTATGAGTACATCCCCGATTTGGTCGACCGAACACCTCCATAACTAAAACAGAAAAATCATGAAACCAAGATTTCAGTAGCATTAAAGACATGACAGCTTCTTTCCCTACTCACTGCGTTCTACTAGTCTTCGACTGTGTACTTCCCGTGGACCTAGACTGTAACTGCAAAAAAATGAACAAAGAAAAAGAATCAAAACAAAGAATCATGAACATCGTTTTTGTAAGATTTAGTCGAAGGCTAATTTTTCCACAGGCTTTATCAAACTCGATAGTCATTCGTTCCGCTTGGCTAATGCTTGGTATTAAAAAGACGATGTTGTGGATGTCGAACTTTAAGCTGTCCGTCCAGTAATTAACCCCTATTATTTTTGGGTTGATGATATTTATGAGACGGCAAACCGTCAGTTGGATTAAAAACCGAACTATATCGAGAAACCCTCTGTGGTATAATAAATAACCAAAAGAAAAATGAAGTGAACTAACTCTGAGCAGTCTGTGAAGAACGAAATATCGTGTTGCATGAAATGGTCAACTACATTGACTACTGCCAACTAATGACCGGCAGATACCAAGAAGCACCTTGAGCTGACCCTTTGTACAGTTTATAGGTAACTACTGTTATCAAGTCTGATGCTTAGTTTGGCCTAAACTTCTCCATCTCGAGCTCATTTGACGGGTTGCCAGGGCGAAGAGAGGCAGCTCTCTCACTCCACCCACCAGTGTGTTCTGGTTCGTTTTATACGGAATTCCACTTCACTGCTAAGTTTTCCAACTGGGAAGATCCTTTATTTGAAAACATCCTTTTCGTAGTGAACGGGGTTTGAAGTTTTTGCTTACGATACAAATTACGACTTCCCTGTTGTTTTTTATCTTGAAATTTTGTTTTGAATTCAAATTGAAATCTCGAAAAAAAATTTGCTTTGTTTATTCTCATACATCGTATTCTATAGATTCAGGAGCCGCTTTTCAATACCTTAAAAGTTAAGCTTTCAATGAAATGATATCTGCTCAGGTTGCACAGATACATTGAAAGATAAAAACGCTGGTTCGGGTCTAGCACCATGAACGAGACAATTTCAACAGTTAAGAAGCCAGCGGTAACATCCTCCAGCTATGACTGAAAGGAAATGACCACGCAATACAAGACGTGATATTTGAGACGGAGATTTTTGCAAATACCTGCTCAATTAATTTCAATAGTGGACGACGAGAGTAAAAGGATGAATAAAGGAACAATCTCTCGGCATTGACCAATGCCTGAGGGATGCGCCATTCATTCGACTTCATTAAGCATCGTTCGAGGTGATTGAATGCATATCTGGCGACTTTACAATGACTCGCCGTTGCCTGCCGACGTATCGAGACAGTGCTGCCATCTTCCCAGACAAGTCTGGTACCAATTTTCCGAAGCCGGAAGGCTTGGTGAGTCATGGGCGTGGGAACCAATTCCACATGTGTGTCGCAGCGACGCCTCCAATCACAGCGCCACACGCACCCCGTCCACGGTAGAGGACGAAGAGATTAGCAGATTTTTTTCAATTGGCATTATAATTTACATTTGATGCAATTTTAATTTGATACATTTTTGGCCCGACAGTATTTAAAGGTTTAAGCTTGTAGAATCAATAATTTCTCATTTAAATCCTATTCAAATATTATGTGATTATAACGGATGTGGTTACGAAGTATAGGTCGCTCCCCATTTCACTCTAGTTTGTGGCAAACACTATTCTTTGCTCAAGAGACTGGAATGGTTTCCTTTGATCACCTTCGGAGCTAAGTAGTTTATTATGTTGATTTGCCGACATAGAATGGATGTAACTGGAGCATTTGGAGATATTTGTTCCGTTGAGCATGAATGGGGCATATGAAACGAATCCGTTCCTCATGAACATTGGTTTCGCGGGATAGAGTCAAAGACCAACTCTTCCACAGGCTTTATCAAAGTCGGCAAGCGTAGTATTCATGAATCATTCTCTCCATTGCCTTTCTGGACTTCCTTTATTTCTGTTATTGTTCCGTCTGGACGTCGGAGTGCAATCACCTTGGTCTTGTAATTGGCGAAGCTTCGGAGGGCTTTGCGAATACTTTTCCCAGCCTCTACAGCTTCGATCATTACTGCTGCTCTTCTCTCTTTAAGATCTTCTTTTATCGCTTGTCCGCATTGTTTCGCATGTTCGGACGTCAGTTCGCGGTTACCTGCGGCTCGTGCGATTCCACGTTGGCGTATCAACTCAAGACTTTCTGGAGACAGACGTCTCTTGGTGACTTTTTAACTCTCAGGCTTTCATAGCGCTAACGTGAAGATGTTCAATGAGCCGATCCTATTCATCGTCGATGTTGTCGACAACAGCGTGTTCCCAACAACCGACTAGTGAATTTAATAAGTCATAGTTTATGCCACTTTGGGCCTTCGTTTTCTGAATTTGGCGGCTTTTTCTCTTCTACGCGAGAAATGAAATTTTGCACGAAGGAGGAGATAGTCTGCTATAGTGTGGAATTTTGGAACAACATCGAAATCAGTAAGACAAAACTTTCGATTTGCTATAATACGGTCTTTTTTGTTATGTTACACTCCACTAGGGGAATCCCACGTCCACCGTTAAGGGTAGGCCTCTGGAACTGCGAGTTACCGCGAGTGGTCTTGGTCGTCGTGATAAAATCTAACCTCACCGTACTCGTTCCATTCTAATCAGTGGGTCCCAATGTGAAGTTCTTGACACATTCTTCTTGGCTGTTAAAGTCTTCAGTGATGACCTTGAAGGTACTCTGTCTTCTCTGTAGAAGCTTTCCAAGTTTATATACAACGTTTCGGTTTCTTCGACATAGTTTGATGTCAGCGCGTAAACGACGAAGATTGTCAAACCCGGTGTTGAACCACTTTCCTCAGTCGTAAACATCCGATTAGGGTTGTTAGTTCTTCGATTGAATTTCATGGACAATCTCGCGTTTACAGGGGTGCCGGCGCAGCGCCAACTCTCTCTACTGCAGCATATTCCGAGGAACCGTCCTTCACCGGTGTCACAGACAACTCTGAATGGGTGGCATCGTCTCAGCTAGTCCGATGACGTCGTCTCTTTTTTTCTTGCTTCCACGATCAAATATCCTATCGAGGATTCACATGCAAGTGTGCGTGCATTACAGGTGTAGATCGTCACCTTACTCCTTTCCAATCTAGGAAGCTTAGAATGGCGTTAAGATTTCAGCAGCCTCTCCGTACTTGTCCTTCACAACGCTGCCGAATCAGGAGCTTATTCGGGTTCAACAGAATGAGGCCCATTTCTTCTGCTGTGTTTAGCTTTTGACAGGCATGTATAACTTGCTGGGCTCTGCACTTGAGGGCCGGGTATATTCACGGGTAGCTTGCCAGGCTCTCGTAGAGTGGTCATAGAGCTCATTTCCTGGAGGCGATTGCTAACCGCCTCCCATATACTTCGTTGTCACTTGGTTGCAGGCTTTTTTCGAATTGATTCGTAAAATACAGTCCACATAAACAAGAACGTATCTACAAACGCGCGTATGAATATCCCTCGTAAATACGGAGAGTCCACGGATCTCCCTCAAATGAGGGATCTCGAGCCGGTTAGTCGCGAGGCTACGTGGCGCGTCCCCAGGTGGCGGATAGGGGGTTAATCGAGGACCAAAAGCGACCTTTGCTTCCCTGAGACGCAGGTGGATCCAAGGGATGGACTCCCTGTTTTTTTCGTCGGTGAAAAATCGAACAGCACCAGGTCCGGACAGGATAAGATCAGAACATTTGAAGAGTCTTCGCCAGTTCTCGTAAGCACACTGGCTAGGCTCTTGACACGTTACCTGTCTGAATGCAAGGTACCAACTTAGTGGAAGACCAGCAAGTCCGTGTTGTTGTTCTAGAAGGGCGACCTACACGATATAGGCAACACTCGCCCAATCTGCTTGCTGTCTGTCGTCTAAAAACTTTTCACTCGAGTCATCCTGAACAGGATTGACAGAACACCGGAGAGTATGTTCAAATCGGCCTAGCAAAAGTAGGGAGCCTATTCCTTGGTTCCACTTATGTCTTAGGCAAGCGAACTTGCTTTTAGTCCCCGATTTGCACCCTATCCGCCGTACCCTCTCGACTGACCAGCTCGACATCCCTCATGTGAGGGAAATCCATGGAATTTTAATCTAGTCGTTGTAAATTGGAACCAAACACTTCACTTGGCGCACCTAAAGCTCTAAAAAGCTCTCGGCGTTGATCAATCCCTGAGGGATGCGCCATGCATTCGACTTCATTAGGTATCGTTGGAGGTGATTGAATGCATATCTGGCCTTTACAATGACTCGCGGTGGTCGGCCGATGTATCGAGCCAGTGCTGCTATCCTTCCAGACTAGTCTGGTACCAATTTGCCGACCCCGGAGCGATGAAAGGTTTGGTAGGCCATGGGCGCATTTCACGTGCGCGCCGCAGTGGCGCCTCCAACCACTGCGCCACACGCGCCCTTTTGGCGCACATAGGACACAGAAATATAACGGAGAAGAGTTTGAAGTAAAACTTCCTATCGCCTCACACGAATCCAGAACACTAGCGCGTAAGCATATAAAAATCTTGAAGCATTATAGATTAATTCCAAAAATACATAAATGAAGCCAAGGGGAATGTCATGCAATCATGCGTGACCCAGCGCCATAGCTCAGGCTGATTCGCAATTGAGCCATTCATAATCCTCGCCCGTGTAACACTCTGCGCGACTGATCTCCAGCAATTAACTGGAAGACGTATGATGAATAGTGGGTGTTAAAATTTGTTTATTATGCAAATGCAATTTTATTTGTTACGTTTTGCCTGCTGAGATTATGACAGTGTTTCGCTAGGTTGATTACATGTTAATTTGATCTTTCCAGGTTCTGAAGAAGGCGAAATCGCCGAAACTTCTGCTATTGTGTTCTGATAAATGCAATAATATCAGTCTTGCCTTTGTTTCTCAAGAAAACAGTGAATTACTATCGTAAATGTTTCGATAAGCAAAACTTGTCCAGTTAACTTCTTACTTTATCAATTTAATTAGCAGATTTTTAAATCGAAAAATGTGCAGAAATCCTCGCTCTTGGCATTCTGGATTAATCCCAAGGATCCGAAAATGAACCCACAGGGAAGAATGCCTCGTAATCGCGCGTGATATCAGGCAGTGTTTAAAGTTGTTATTTTGATGGAAGGGGCACATTACGATTCCATGTGAACACTGCGCTGTTCGTCTCCACCTTAGATTTTCAGGACGGTGAATGCGCAATGAAGTTATTCTGTGCTCCGGATGATTGAAATCATAGTTTAGCACTATCTCTGTTTGGTTGTGGTGGTGCTTGGCTTGGTACATTGCGGTCAACTTGACCTTTACAGGCTCTGAGGAAAGCGAAATTTGCTGAAACGTCAGCTCATGAGTAAATAAAGAAACAACAACATCTCGTGTTTGCCAAACAAAAATATAAAGAATAGAAAATATGTTTTATTGAAACTTTTATATTGAAACAAAGACACCTAGAGCAAATATATTGTTGCTCATTGCATCTTTCCATTGCATTCCTCTGTAGTAGTTCCCACATGCGGAACTGCGTCCGGCTCCGTCTTCTCAGAAATCTTATTTACGACGAGCTAAAGTTCATTTCTGAGTGGACATTTATCCTAGTGATGCGCATTGCTATTGTTCACTGCTCTTCATGACCTCCACAGCTCCCGTGCGGTTAGGAATCGACTCAATTTTTGGCTGACACATTGTTGGATGAAGCACGATGCCATTATTGAGGAAACTATACCACAAGTGAAAAGTGCATGTAGTCTTTGAGCATTTCGCATCACTAGAACCTTCTTTTCTTGATTAATAAGAGTTCGAAAAAATATGTCGATGACTGCAGTACGATCAGCTGAACATGTGAGCAATGCAAAAGTCAGAACCAGTCGGTCAATGCTTCTACATTTTTTCACTTTTCTACAATCATATACACTACAGTTCACCCCATTTGCCGTCTATTTCCGTACCACAACCATAGATAGAGTGGAGTTCGACATTTCTGGTGCAGGTCACTGGTGATTTGCGGTAATAAACAGTCATTGCTTCGAAGCCCAGCCATGGGCTGCGCAAAATCATGGAACCACACGAGTGTGCTCAAATGGACATTGACTCGATGCATCGCTAGGCTTGGGCTATTGATCGTGTAAGCCATACATGTTTGAATTAACCCTACCATTTTTAATGAAGTCGAATACACAGCGCATGTCATCGTTTGACCTATGCTAAAGGATTTATCCTCATAAATATGTGGATAAAATTTTATTTTTTAACTTGTTATTTACTGCCTACTCTTTTTAATGGCGGAATATATTGCGAAATATAACTTCAGTGACGCTGAGATAACTTCTACAGTGCTGAGATATTTGCAAAACTCGGAACCGCAAGTGCCAGTGGTCCAGAACGAATGCGCTATTGCCCCTTCCGGGGAGTAACGCGTTCACCACCACACTATGCGGGTCTTTTGTTTCACCTGTCTTTCAGCTAGCTCTATCGATCACTTGCTATCAGCAATCACCTGTCAACGGGATTGATCTGGGAAGCCCAAATCGGCATTGAACACAATTAAGCTAGGGCTATAGTTATAGTCACAATCTTAAACTTTTTAAACCTTGCCATTAAAAAGAATAGACAGTAAATAAAAAGGTTAAGATTGTGACTATAACTATATCCTCAGCTTAAGTGGGTACAATGTCGATTTGCGATCCCCAGATCCCGTTGACGGGTGATTGCTGATGGTAAGTGATCGATAGAACTAGTTGAGAGACAGGCAAGACGAAGGACCCGCACGGTGTGTTGGTGACGTGCGGTCCGGAGTTTTGCAAAGATCTCAGCATCATTGAAGTTATTTTTACTTTATTTTATTTTATTTGATCCGTTTTTATATTTATTACATGGATCCTAGCACTTCTCACATTCGATTCGTTTCCTCTCATCATTCATTGTCCACGACGATCTTCCAACTTTTACGTGTGGCTTCTTGATGCTTGAGGGTTTCCATTTCCTCTAGAATGTCGCAGAATGCAGGTCTTGTCGAATTATCCTAGAGTTTCGGGGGATCAGGGCTGAAGCTTTCCCAATTGGATTGCAGCGGACGATTCTTTCCAAGACAAGTCCGGTACCGATTTCCCTACTCCGGAGGGATGAGAGGCTCAGTTGGTCCGGAGCGGAATCGAATTAGTGTCAAGGCAATACCTAGAGCGGGGGGGAGGCGAGGAGTTTCTGCATTTACTGGAGTAAATGAGCTTGTTCTAGACAAGTCTTGTGCCAATTTCTCGATCCTGAAGGGATGAGAAGGTTGGTGAGTCATGGTCGGGTTAGACCCAGTGTTTCAGTAAAATGAGCCGTATCCGTATTGAGCAGGGTGAAGAGATGTATAAAAAGACAGTATAGGGTGACGCTAATTCATCTGTGGGGTGCTCCACTTTATTCGATTAAACTCGGTGTGCAATGGCTATGAATTCTGACGTTGCCAAATGATGAACGATGAACAAGAACCGAATGATGTGGGCACTTGATTTGAATCACCGCGGCTTCGAAGGAGATAAAATGGCCTGACCGTCAGCCCAGTAGATCTGCTTTCATCTTAGCTTAACAATCCTAGAAAGTGCTAAAACTTTTCTTTTTTATGTCAGCAACAATGAATTCCGAATAGTTCATAACTTCACGAGGTTCATAGCTAGAATTTTTCGCACTTTGCGTATTTGTTGTACTCTGTAACATCGCTGTTGTGAAAATTGTTCGCTGTTATTGGTCCATCTCCAGTTTGAAGGCGAAGATATTTACGTTCGCCACTCTGAAATTTCACAAATTATTTGGTTTGCAATGGCACGTAGGTCTCATTACATCTGACCACATACAAATAAGGATAAAGGATAAAAGCTTTTGGCGTTGAGCAATCCCTGAGGGATGCGCCAAGCATTCGAGTTCGTTAAATATCGTTGGAGGTGATTGAATGCATATCTGGCCTTTACAATGACTCGCGGTGGCCTGCCGATGTATCGAGCCAGTGCTGCTATCCTCACAGACAAGTCTGGTACCAATTTGCCGACCCCGGAGGGATGGATGACTTGGTGGGCCATGGGCGCTGGGATCGATTCCACGTGCGTGTCGCAGTGGCGCCTCCAACCACTGCGCCACACTAGCCCTCACAAATAAGGATATATATATATATATCACCTATCACTTGGCGTCTCGCTAATCGTAGAGTGCGCCTGTAAAATTCTTCTTCTCTGTTCCATGTCAGAGTAATTCACTGGGTTCTGCATGCTCTAGAGACTCCGTGAGCGTTACAACTTTCTTTGAAGCCTTTAATTAACAGCACTGTCCATCGCGTCGATGGTCCTCCTGCTCAGCGTTTGACACCTCGAATGGTCCAGTCACTAAAGGCTCTTGTCTATCCGTTATCGCACATACGCATTACGTATTCAGCACATCTCATTATCGTTTGACATATAAACGGCGTCCTGGATTTTTGATCGTTGACGTTGATCGGAGCTTTGGAATCCTTCCCTAACTTGCGCGAAATGTGGTACTCCAAGCATCGCCCTTTCGACTGCGTGTCCCGGAACGCTAACTGATCCGGCATAGGTTTTCAACACATACGTTAAGACAGGAATAATCGTGGAAACGAAAAGGTGGATACGGAATTGGCCGTTCCTTATTCTCCTTACTACATCCTCGATTTAGTTGAATGCCCCATCTCTCGCTTTCTCCTGCTCAACTCTAGAGTTAAGTCGTTCATCACAATGACTTCCCAACCCAGATGCGTATAACTGTAGAATTTGGAGATAACTGATTGGTTACGCTTGAATGAGGCGTAAGGGGTAAAAATAAGTTCTTCATGGATACAATTTTTGCTAGATTTAATCGAAGATCAATTTTTTCGCAAGGTTGTCAAAGTCGACCAGCAATCGATCTGCCTGGAAAATGATGTCCTTATAAATATGATATCATTAGAAAAACGAAGATGGTCTACTTGTCCACCAGCGATTTTCACTCCCATTTTGCCTCATTTCGGTGTTTTCATGTTTCCTCGAAGAAAGTTGTAAATAACTTTGGCGAGATCGTACAGTCTTGTTGAGTCTTTTTCTTAGGATCATATCAACACTGTATTAGAACGGTGATATTTTGTGAAACCGCACTGATGCTGATATATGGGCAAAACTCGGAGCCACAGCTCAGCTTCGAACTCTCGATTACCCTTACCGTGGGCCCATGTGCTATCTAGCACGCAAATTGAGGCCTTTGCTCTGCCATTTTTTCAGCTACTTTTTTCACTCTAACAGTGCTATCAACAATCACTCGTCAAGTAAAGTGATCTCGAGAGTCCAAATCGGCATTGAAACCAGTTAAGGTAAAGCCGCTGAAGAATTGGGATGTTTTAACTTTTATTTACTTCCTATTATCATCGAAAAAAAAATTAGACGCAGTAAACAAAAGTCAGAACATGGCTTATGTGAGCGTGAGATAGAGCGGTCTTTTGTGCTATTGCTTCAATGAGTCTTGCTATCACCTGGAAATGTGCTGAATTCTTTTCGAAACCCTGCCTGCTTAAGTGGCTGTCCACTGTTCCGTCAATCCTGTTTAGGATCACTCGAGTGAAGAGGTTGTAAACAAAGGACAACAAAGAGATTGGGTAGCAACTGCAGATATCGCGCAGGCCACCCAGATTAGGCAACAACTGGCATTATCGTTGAGGTCACCCAGATTGTGTGATAGAGGCTGATATCGTGAAGGTCATCCACATTGAACACTGGTTGCGAATATGGTAGTCACCACCACGCATTGTGACAGATAACTTGTGAAGAGTCGAGCCACTATGTCGATGAGGAATGGTGGAAAGTTCTTTACGTGTTCAAAACTCTTGCGGGGAACTGATGCTTTATGACTTTTTACCAACAAAATGGTATGTAGAATTTCGAAAGGGAGAGCGGATGAGATGAAATACACATCCTTCTTTTGTTCCTTATGACGACAGAGTGACAGTCGAGTGTTAACTATGAACAGTTTTCTCCATTCCTTTCTAGAAGCTGTAACTTCTTGGTGTGTACGTGGAAGTGCAGTCATCTCTGCGTTGAAGTTCACGAAGTTTCTACGAGCTCATATCTACATAAACATACATGGTTAAGTTTTTTACTTGCTACCTATTACAATTTTCAATGCAAGCCGCACCGCAGGTGTCTGCAGTGGGTAACGAACGCGTCATTACTCTTCCAGGGAGATAATGCGTTCACCAACACGTTTCGGTTATGTATAGAAAGGACGATGTGAAAAGGATCCATGGATCTCTCTCATATAAGAGATTTCGAGCCCGTTTGTCGCGAAGCTACGTAGTGCGTCCCATGGTGATGGATAGTGGATAGAGGGCTAATCGAGGACCAAAAGCGACCTTTGCTTCTCTGAGAGGCAG
Source organism: Angiostrongylus cantonensis (assembly GCA_009735665.1). Taxonomy (NCBI): domain Eukaryota; kingdom Metazoa; phylum Nematoda; class Chromadorea; order Rhabditida; family Metastrongylidae; genus Angiostrongylus; species Angiostrongylus cantonensis. The sequence continues at coordinate 201,195 of MQTX01000323.1, forward strand.
GTGGATCCAGAAGATGGACTCCCTGCTTCTACTGCGCCAATTTGGCACATACTTTACGGATATGCGAGACGTATTCATGCATACGTGTGTGGGTGCACTCTAGCTTATTCGAATTTTATTCTACGAGCCAATTCGGCTAAAAACCTGTAATCAAGTGACAGTGAAATATATGGGAAGCGGTTAGGAGTCGCCTCCAACAAATAAGCTCCATGTCCACACTAGGAAAGCCTGGCAGGCTGCCCGTGAGTATAACCAGCCCCCACGTTCAGAGCCTAGCAAGCTATACGTGGGTATCTAAATGCTAAACACAGTAAAAAAAAAAGGGGTGTAATTCCCCTGACCACGAGAGAGCCCCCAATTTTGCAGCGTTGGGTAGGACGAGTACGGAGAGGCTGCTAAAATTTCAGGAACAATGAAAGCAGCCTATATTACAAAAAATTATGGTGACGATCTGTACATACAATGCACGTGTACTTGCATCCGAGTCTTCGATACAAGACTTGCTCATGCAAGCAAGAAGGATAAGCTACGACGTTATCGGCCTGGCCAAAACGAGACGACGCCACCCATTCAATGCCGTCTGTGACACCTTAGAAGAACTGTTACTAGGAACATGCTACAGTAGAGGAGTCGGCGGCGTCGGCGTTATCGTCAGCACGATTTGTCCATGAACATCGATTTGTTCGAACAGCTTACAACCAAAGATGGACTTTCACTATTGAGAAGATATGAATCAATATCGGCTTTGACAATATTCGTCGTTTATGTGCCGACATCAAACTATGACGAAGAAGAAGTCGAAGCGTTCCATGTGGACTTAGAAAAGTTCTGCAGAGAAGAATATAATTCTTCACTGTCATTATAGGAGATTTCAACTCTAAGATTGGACCATGAAGAACGTCAGAACAACGTCACAATAAAACTTTGGATTGGAATGGAACGAACAGGGTGAGCGGCTATCCGAGTTTATCATGGAAATCAAGGTCATACATACAAACTCGCAGTTCCAAGAGATCCACCTTCAACATTGGACATGAAAGTCTTCTTCCAATGGGGAGTACCACACCGAAATAGACCACTCAATAGTAAGTAGAAGGTTTTACCTAACCGATGTCGCTGTTGTGCCAAAATTCCACACGGAATCAGACCACCGTTTCCTTCGTGCAAAATTCTATTTCTCGCGGAAGGGAGAAAAAGCCGCTAAATTCAAAAATCGAAGTCCCAGAACCACCGTGAATTGCGACTTATTGCTGCTGTTGGGAAGATGCCGTTGTCGATAATATCAAAGAAGAATACGATCGGCTCATTCAACACCTTCATAATAACACTATGAAAGATAAGAGTTCGGAAGTCACCAAGAGACGTCTGTCTCCAAAAGCCCTCGAGCTGATACGCCAACGTGGAATCGCACGAGCCGCAGGTAACCGCGAACTAACGCCCGAACATGCGAAACAATGCAGACAAGCGATAAAAGAAGATCTTAAAGAGAGAAGAGCAGCAGTAACGGTCGGAGTTACAAAGGCTGAGAAAAGCATTCGTAATGTCCACCGATGCTTCGCCATTTACAAGATCAAGGCAATTGCACTACCACGCCCAGACGGAACAGTGACCACGTCTGCAAAGGCAATGGAGAAAATCATTCACGACCACCGGTTCTCCCTTCCGAAATCCGACATGCAGTTTCGTCGGAGAGAAATCGAACAGCACCAGGTCCAAACAGGATAAGACCAGAACGCCTGAAGAACTTTCCGCCAATCCTCGTAAACACACTGGCTTGGCGCTTCACACGTTACCTGTCTGAATGCAAGGTTCCTCAGAGGAAGACCAGCAAGATTGTGTTATTTTTCAAGAAGGGCGCCCTACACGATATCGGCAGCTGTCTCCCAATCTGCTTGTTGCCTGTCGTCTACAAACATTTCACTCGAGTCATCTTAAACAGGATTGATAGAACATTGGACGAAGGACAGCAATGTGAACAAGCGGGGTTTGGAAAAGGATTCAACACGATGGACCACATCCACACGACAACTAGGCTTTTGAAGTATCCTCACTTTCATCGATTTATAGGACTTTTGTTCTATTGAGATAGCAACAGTTATGGAATCCTTTGATAGTCAGAAAGTCTCCCTACTCAGTACATAAGCATTCTTCGTGAGCTTTACAAGAATTTTACAACCAAGGTATCAGCATTCAACAACGATATTATCATTGATGTCAGAAGAGGGGTTAGGCAAGGCGACTCCATCTTGCCAACATTATTTACCGCCGTCCCCAGAACATCATGCGAACAATGGAATGGGATAATATGGGAGTGAAAATCGATGGTCGGCAGTTACATCATCTTCGCTTTGCTGATGACATCGTTTTTAAAACACCAAACATTACCTAATCAGAATGTATGCATACCCAGTTTGATAAAGCCTGTGGGAAAATTGGTCTTCGACTAAATCTCACAAGAACGATGTTTATGAAGAATGAATTGGTTTCATATGCCCCATTTAAGCGCCAGCGGAACGAACATCTCCGAATGCTCCAGTTATGTACATCTAGGTCGGGAAATCAATATGATGAACGACTTAGCTCCACTGCTAAACGGAAGAAAACGTGCGGCTTGGAGAGCTTTCAAGAGTATCGAGGATGTAGTGATGAGGACGATAACACCCGACTCCTTGCCCTCCTTTTCGACTCAACGGTGCTTCCTGCCCTAACGTATGCGTCAGAAACCTGGTCGCTACGTAAGCAGGATAATAGATCACTCAGTGTTATCGAACGCGCCGTAGAAAGGCCGATGCTAGGAGTATCCCGTTTCACACAAGTAAGGGATGAGATCCGAAGTTCCGATCTTCGTTAACGATCAAAAATCAATGATGCCATTCTGTACGCCAAACAGCCGAAGATAAGGTGGGGCGGACACGTAATGTGTGTGAATGACAACCGGTGGACAAGGGCTGTTAGTCACTGGATTTCTTTGGATGTTAAACGAACTGCAGAAAGACCACCGATCCAATGGTCAGAGTTCTTCACGAAGAACCTAGAAGAAAGATATGATGCTCGACGAGTCCCTAGAGCAAGCAGAATCCACTGGGCTGCTCTTCACGCGACTGGGAAAAATGGAGGATTCTGGCGGCCGCTCGAGTCACTCGACCATCAGCGAGACTACAGATGATGCAGGTGATAAAACGGATAAAAGAAAGAGGATGAAGATCTCGACGTTAAGCTGGATTCGCCGTGGACTAAAAATGTGTCAAGCTAGTTCTGCTATCCTCCCAAATAATTCTGGTACCAGCTTGCTCACCCCGTAGGGATGGAATGCTTCGTGAGCCACGGGCCCGGAGATCGATCCCATGTGTATTGCAGGCCACCTCCGGCCACTGCACCATACGTTTCCATATATACATATATATATATATAATACCAGTCTAGCTCCCCCACCTTTCCTCCCATTCCTCGTCTCGTAGTTGTCATCAGCGAAGACCTTCGAATTTGCACAAGAATTAGAAGCCTAACTGCCCGTTTAACTTTTTCATGAACTGTTCAGGGCTAACGAATTGGCTATTAGATGAATAAATAGGTCGAAGTGTTCTTAGGTTCCAAGGTTCTGAAAAAAGCATTCGCTAGCATCTGTAGATCAAGAGCAACGTTCCTGTGCAAGTGTGACATAAATTTGGAGACCTTGGAGTGACAGAACAAGTGTAGTGTTTAGTTATGAGTCGAATCTGAGCCGAACCAACGGTCGTGTACATTACAAAGGGCCTCTTCTGACTGCACTACACGCACCTCTTTTTTGTTCCATCGGTTAAGACTAACTGGAGCTTTGCCAATTCTTTTATTTCTAGTAATGTTTTAGTAATTTTTCTCCAAAACAGGCAGAATACGCGTAATTTACGTGCTTAGTTGACTCTGAATCTACCTGATGAAAGCCAAGACCAAGTAAGTAGAACAGCGCTGGATCCACTGGCCAGTTGTCTTCCACTGTCATTTTTAGTAGAAGGTCATTATCGTGCTGAAAAATAGCGTATTTCGTCGTGTTCGAAATGCATTTTGTTAAAATTTTTAGGAATATAAGGCTGATTAGGTTTGCCTGTTTATGTGCTAAATTACCGAAAGAATGTAGTGCTCTGTCTAACGTTACCTACCAATTTATCTCCAAGAAATTCCTCCAGTGGTTTTCGCACCGTGTCAGGAACCTTGCTCATAAGAAGCGTTTCAGGGTTAGTGCTACGGCATTCTGCTGAGGCCGACGACATCAGGATACTGGCAAGTAGGAAAAGCCAATAAATACACATCATTCTGAATACTGTGATAGTTAAACGAGTTAGCAATTATCGGGTGTCTTTAAGCGAAACGATATGGTTTTTCATGTGAAATAACTTTATTATGAGATAAGGAAAGTGCAAGCAGATATTTGTCAATCATGGCAAGGGTTCGGATACAATTTTACAGACGAATAAGCTGGTTTTGGAAAACGTTCATGTCGGCAGCAGAGGGTTTTCATCGGAAATTGTTCCAATGCTTTCTGCAGAGGATATCTATATTAAAATGTCAATGAATCCCACCTGGTGCCGCCCAGAGTAGGAAATGGGGTTGAAGACATGATATAGGATGCCCACCAATAAGTTTGTGTGTTTAGGTAGGAGAAGCTAAAGAAGCCGCTCTGGATGACGGCTGTGCTCACATTAAATTACGCGCTAACAGATGTCTTGACTCGAGGTTCTTTATGTTAAATCGCTATGGTCTCAAAAGCATGTAGTTGAGATTTCTGATAAGTTGCAGTATAACTATATCGACTTATTGCTTATTTAATGCCCGAAAACCCAAGAAGACGATAGAGATTCCTACTCAAAAGTTTGCAGTAATTTTACTTTTCTGCTTATAACGCTAGTAATAGGAGACGGACAGCCCAGTGGTAGTGATGCCGATCATCACGAAAACGGTGGCGGTTCGATCCCGCTCTGTGCCCACCAATCCTCTCATTCGCCGGGCTCGTGAAATCGGTACTGGATTTGTTCGGGAAAAAAATACTCAATGCAAACCAATTGGGAGCGCTCCAGCCCGGATATCTTTGGTCTTCAGCTGAATTGACTCGAGCAGCATACCACGTCTCTGAAGATGATATGAAAATCTTAAAGCGGCAGTCTAAATCACACGCGAAAGTTGGAAGACCTTCATGGATGACGGGTGAAAGAACGATTCGAATGCAGAAAGCGCTGAGGTCCGCACAGAGGATGTGAAGAAAGCAAGTATGGAGGAATAGAAGAAGGAAAAGGAAGTGACAACTTTTCTTTCTTCATTAGTTAGATTTTCATATTAAAGATAAATTGTTTTTCTGCTTGTTATTTCGCTCACCGATGCGTAGAGATTGCGCACATTTCTCTTTCTGTTTTTTGGATAGAAATTTTTTTGGATGGAAACTTTTTTGGATGGAAATTTTCTGTTGGATAAACCTGTCCATCAAGTACAAGGGCCCAACTTTATAAATTTTTGGTTTGCAATATGATTACCACCTGAATGCTGTTCTAATGGTGCTCTAACACTTAGATAAATCTACCTCTGTCATAGACAGCATGTCATTAGGAGAGGAGGAATCGATAATACAGTAATATGGAGGTCTTAAAAAGTGTAATAAGAGGCACTAAAGATTAAGAATATCTCAGTAGAAAATTTTCACGTGCAACTTCTGCAATGAGTAGTAGAAAGGGGGATGAATCAAATACGGTAGAAAAAGAACTGATGAGGTCGTCGGGCGAGATTTTCGAAGCCAAGAGGTTGATGGACCGATAGTTCAAGACAACGATTGCGTTTGGCTTAACGTTAGACACCAAACATTCACCGGCAGCTGCAGGTTAGTGGCTACGATGGCGGCGACGTCGACGCTTCCTGACCACATCATCGTCACCGTGATAGCAATCACTCTATTAACAATGAACAATCGCATGGAATTACCTACGAGAATTTGCCCACGTGCATTTCTCACGAAGTGCCAAATTTAGGAAGTATTGTCTAATCATAAAAAGCACAGCTGTAAATTGATTAATTTGCAAGCAATTCAAACGACACCTCGAAGTCCTCAATTAACTTCATTGTTCATCGGAGCTGCTCCATGACCTCCACTTTTCTATGGCTTTTTGTGAAAAATTAGATATGAATAGGTCATCGGGTTTCCTTATTACACGTGTTTACTCGTGGTTGCGTGTGGAATGAAATGTTAAAGTTTTCCAAGTTTCCAAGTTAAAAAAGGAGCGCAAGCTAATTTTGTAAGACTTTGAACACCTTATGTTACGTTGGAACTTCGACACCCATGAAAAAACAATTAAACGAAACGCTTAATTGCTTGTAGAAAGTCACATCCTCTTCAGATGCTACACATTAGGAAAAGAATGGCTTCTATTTTGAGCAGAAAAAAGGACAATGGTTTTAAAGATCATAAAGGATTGCAAATGGAAGTAAGGTGAAATATAAACTACATGTATGCTCGCTGTCGAGGAAGAATGATAATGCTCGTAGCGATGCGGTGAGGAAAGCGGACCAGCTCCCTTTCCCGCCCTTCTCTATCATACCGACCACACGACGTCCTTGATCAGATCGCTGATTATATCACCGTTCATCTCTCCGCTTTTGCGACACCGTGCCCCGTCGCAATCTAAGGGCTGATGCGCAAACACTTGTTGAATCGATTGACAATGTAATTTCCACGACCGACTTTCTATTAACCTCGGCATTGATCAAGTAATTCTTTGTATTCTTGTTGAGCAAACGCGAGGTGTTATTATTATTCTTTATTCACCAATAAGCTGAAGTTTCGGCGCACTTCGCCTTCCTCAAAGCCTGGAAAGGTCAAGTTGACAGCAATCTACTCGGTCAAACGCCTCCATAACCAAACAAAGAAAACGCTAAACCAAGATTTCAATCACAATGAACACAACTTTGCGCACCCACCGCTTTCTATGAGGCTTCCACTGAGTATGTCTAATGGAGACCAACCGCACAGAATTCACATGGAATCGTAATGTGCCCTTCCCCTCAAAATAATAGACTTATATACTGCCCAATATCACGCGTGATAACGAGGCATTCTTCCCTGCGGTTCATTTTCGGATTTCTGGAATTAATCCAGAACGCCTCCAGTGTTGTGTTTTCGTCTCCTGTGCGAGGATCGTGACGCGTACTTCAAAGTCCTCCTGCTCATGTCTCTGGGTCCTACGCGTGCCTAGTGGGGTATTTGGTTTACTTTTGCCGACTAGGTGTTCTTTTATGCGGACACAGAGAGGTCTACCCGTTTCGCCAATGTATTCGTCTCCGCACGCCTTACATGAGATCAGATAAACTGTACCTGAGCTCATGCAATCACCGTCTCTTCCATTAGGACAAATTATGCAATTTTGCGTTGCACATAGACGGTCATATAGGCGGTTACGAACTAGCTGGCGCCTCAGATTACTCGGTGGCATTTCGACTACGTTTACCGAGTTCTGTAGACCTACCCTTCTTAAACAGCGTTTTATAGCTTCTTTCAAGAACAGTTCTTCAAGCCGACGCTAAAAAAGTATTTGAAATGTTTATGGCTTTTGGAAGAAATTCTGTTTTACTAAGGCAAAAATAAACACTACTAGCAGAGATGCGTATTTTCTAGTTGCCTCTGTTTAAGAAAGTTCCATCTGTTCATCATAATGAACTGAAAGCTGTCACGCTGGCAGCTCCATGGTTGTCCTCTGATAACGTGACAACGCTCTCATAAGTCTCCTCTTCTCCTATGAGCCATTCACGCTTCCTAACCGGTGCTGTAAAACTTATTCAGCAATGACTAAGGTGATCTGCTGTTTCCCATTTTACATTCTCGTGTCCAAAACTGTTTGTTCGCCGGTCGTCGAGCCCTTGCTGATAATCCACTGACAAATGATGCAAAGCATTTTTCACATGGCATTTGCAGATTTTAGTGCCAAATAGAGAGGGGCTGGTTACATAATAAGAAAGAGGGATTATAGATGGACGAAAAGAACAATGGAGTGAACTCGTGGACTCCAAAAGCATGCAAGCGTTCTTCTGAAAAACCAGCCAAACGATAGGCGGACGTGTTTCTGACTAACGTCAACCATCAGCATCGCAGACAGCAACGATTTCGGGATTACAGAATGGGAGCCGCGGATGTCACCAAGTTCGAAGCACTCTCATCGCCATGCAAGACATTTTCCCATGAGAGAAATGATTGTTGTTTTTGGTGGAGACCACACAACCAGTGAAGATGGGCCATAATTGATGAAGTCTATTGGTAGCTCCGTTTATAATTCATTTGGAGTGCACTTTAAACGATAGACCAATTTACTATCAGATAAAGGGTCAATCTGATAGTAAATAAACCGATAGTTTTCATCTTTAGCTGTAAAAATTTTCACAGCTGTGAGCTTGTGACGTAAATTGGTACCGCAACACAAAACTGCTCCACTTGCCAACAACCGGCCGTACATCGACACCAGTATGGTGTGATGAAACAGCTTTCCTCTTCGTGCTTTTTTTCTGACTTCACCAGCAACTTGTTTGCTTGATCTACAGCTTGGCATAATTGAACGTATTTCTGGGTAGCCGCTTTTATTTCCAAGTTTTCGAGGAATTTTTTTCACCGTATTCCTCAGATCCCCCTCACCTATACGAATCGATCATAGACATTGAGATTAATGAGTTTACTGTAACGTTCTTGCAAGTTGTTTTGTTCAGCTTATTTAACTGTGGATATTTGGAAGTCTGGCGTTCGTGACAAAAAATTAGCACATGGTAAACTTTCCGATGATCCACTGATTGGGTGATTGATGGTCTGATGTATTTATTGAACAGTTATATACTGACAGAAAAGCTGGCCTTACAGATATCGCCAGCTTTTATTTCATTTCAAGAAGGATAAAACGAATCGCAGCCGTTCTTGATATCACTGACATCTTCTGACTGCACAGTCAACACCAGTACGTATAATCTTCAAGTGATAGGCCGTAAAATCGATAGGAACTCATTCATTCCTAGTAAATCGTCGAGTTCGATAGTTGTGGGAGGGTAAGGACTAAAACTGGTATTCCGTGATGATTCGTGAATTTACAAGCTTAGGAAACTTTTTTTTAACATGCAGCACTACTTTAAATAGCACAGATTCTGTTCAGCAGCTGTGTAGGTGCAATGTGACTCGTTATACTTACGACGGAAGTGAAGCCAAAATTTTTCGAGCAGTGCCACTCACCGTATAACTAACTATCTTTTAAACCATCAACTCATCAATCATCGACCATCGACTCGGATCATCGGCTCTGATGAAGACGAAGACGTCGAAACGTTAGCCGATAATAAATATTATTATCAACCTCGTGTAAGCTCATCAAAGAAAGAATACGTATTGATTAAGCACACCGAGGTTATTTTAGAAATTGGAAAAATTGAAAAACACGAGAAAAATTTTTGAAATTGAAATTTTGGTTTAGCATTTTCTCTGTTTGGTTATGGAGGCGTTTGGCCATGTAGATTGCAGTCAACGTGACCTTTCCAGGCTCTGAAGA
>MQTX01000323.1:210892-222381 GCA_009735665.1 Angiostrongylus cantonensis
AGCACACCGAGGTTCAAGGAAAGTCGGTTTCGAAGCATATTCAGGAGTTGCGCGGATCGGATACAAGGGCGCTTCTACGTGAAGTTGAACACCACCGTCAGTACCTTATGCGTCTGACGTTCTGTTTTATAAAATTTAGTAAAAAGTATTATTTATCTCATATAGAATTAATGAAGACTCCGAAAAAATCTGATCATGAATTGTGTCTGCATTTGGCGACCATAAATTCCCAAGAGTTCCATCGCTTGTCAAATACACCCTTTTTCGACGTGGGGCCTTTCACAATCAGTTTCGCTCTACCCAACTGGGAACTGGCTCACTATGGGTAATTCAATGCTCGACGCTCCTTAGCTGAAAAGTTTCGAACTTTGAAGAACTTTGACAAAGCTCTCAAATAACGATTAATTTTACATAACTTTTTCATTATTCAGTTTAATTCAGCTTGCATCTTTCCAATCACTGAACTGAGCCTTTCACAATTAAAATAAACGGATAAAGCTCTGTGCGTTGATCAATCCCTGAAAGATGCGCCATGTATTCGACTTCATTAAGTACCGTTGGAGGTGATTGAGCAAATCTGCCTTTTACAATGGCTCACAGCGGCCTACCGATGTATCGAGGCAGTGCTGTTATCCTTCCAGAGAAGTCTGATACCAATTTGCCAACCTCGCTGGGATGGGAGGTTTGGTGGGCGCTATGAGCGCGGGGATCGATTCCACGTGTGTGTCGCAGTGGTGCCTCCAACCAACGCAAAAGGTGTTTTCAACCTGTAGCAAAAGTTATCTTCGATGGTCATGGAAAATCTCAAATAAGGTAAAGTGACTGTGTATCTGTGGAATTTCATAGTGGTGGGTGATACTGCTAAGACCATCACAAGGTGCCTACATAACTGCCTCCAATGAAAAGCGTTAGTACACTGGAAATCCACAACTCCATTTGGGACCGTAAGCGGAGGTCAGTCCGAGGAACGCCAACGCAGGCAAATATCAAATCATACACTTCGCTCCGAGTGTGAAGTAATCAATGCTTTCATTTATATCGGTCTAATAGCGAATGAAAAATGACACTGCCATCCTGAGCTTTTCGCTTTTTCCACCCATCAGACACTCTTTATTTTCTACAACATCTCTTATAACTGTTCTGATACCTTCGTTTTTATGAGGAACCATTGTCTTTGTGAATTAGAGTGAGGTTTGGTACCTCCGGCTTGGTTTCTCCTTGTGCCAGTGATTACTATAGGAAAGGATAGGAATTTTCCTAGTCGAGCTTTTGTTCGGTGAAAAAATTTCTTTTGTCATGCAGTCCAAGAGTGATTGTGGCGCATTCGTTCGAGGCGCCACTGCGTCACACACGTGGAGTCGATCCCCGCGCCCATGGCCACCAAGCATTCCATCCTTCCTTAGGTAGCAGACTTGTCTGGGAGGAGAGCAACGCTGGCTCGATGCATCGGTAGGCAACTGCGAGTTATTGTAAAGACCAGATGCGCATTCAGTCACCTTGAACGGTACTTAATGAAGTCTGATGCATGGCGCGTCCCTCAGGGATTGATCAACGCCGAGAGCTTGATCCTTCATCCTTTTATCAGCAATCACCCGTTAACGGGATTGGTCTGAGAAACACCAATCGGCATTAAACCCAGCTGAGCCATCGCTGTGGTATAAATTACAATTCAATTATTTTTTAGCTACAGCCTATTCCTTTTTCCCGGCGGGGCATGATATGAGATATGACCACAATGATGCTGAAATACAGCAACAACGATGCTGAGATATTTGCAAAACTCCGGACCGTATGTGCCTGTGGTGGCGAACTTACGCACTATTACCTTTTCGGGGGTTAACGCGTTCACCACCACACTATGCGAGTCCTTCGCTTAATCTATCTCTCGACTGGTTCAATCTAGTTCAATCTAGGTAGCTGAGAGACAGGCTAAACGAAGGATCCGCATGGTGTTGTGGTGAATGCGTTAGTCCCCGGAAAGGATAATGTGTTCGTTTCCCACCCCCAGCAGACACCTACGATCTAGAATTCTGCAATTATTTCTCCATCATTGTCCTTATATTCAGCACAATAGCCTGTCATGAAGAAGGAATATGCAGTAGATAAAAAGTGGTTGGACTAGAAAAAGTCTCACACCTGCTGGATTGACAAAAATGTGTCATACTTGTTTGCCACAACCTCTCTCCGATTCACAATGGTTGGGAAGTGCTTGTGGTGACAACTAGAGAGTGCTCCACCACAGCTATCTTAAGATTCTATACAGAATTCGTTCGACCCGCATTTAGCGAGATTTATGAGAAAGGACATGTGCTTGTGCTGTTTGTGCTTTCTGCGAAAACAGAGTGCTCTACACTTTTCGCAAAAAAGTCAACCATTGAAAATTAAGGACAGCGGTTAGCAACCTGGTGTCAGCTCATCAAGTACCCTTCGTATGGCTAGAGTAGCTCGATTTAGAATAAGCGCACACCAAAGCCATCGAGAATGACTCAAGACGACGAAGTGACTTTTAGTAGATCAAGTTCATGAACTCTAGTAAAAATAACGACGAGCGAGAACACAGAAAGAGTAAGCATACGACAATGGCCGTCCCCTCACCGGCCAGCGTGCCGCGGCGTGTTAATGCTGCGCTCGTGTAGCGTCACGATCGACGGTAGGTCAAAAGTGCTCAAACCACGGTAAGTGGCGCCTGCTTCGCGTCATCGAACGAGCTCGTCACAGCTCATTCGGGACAAGGTGAAGCCGGACCACAGCCGAAGCGGTACCTTATCACGTGTTCCGACGTGAAGAGATGTGAACTTGAACGCGTCTTAGCGAGCGAAGGGTGCAAAAGAGATGTTCGCTTGATTTTTAGGTTAACGGGAGATCAAAAGTTCCCAAGACAAATCAATGTTGCCAATCAACTTGGAAAATCCGCAATGGTACAAACAGTCACCATTTTCGTTATTGCCGTCTTCAAATTCCTGAGATTTACAAACGGAGAATGAGAAGAAGACGAGGCGAAAGAAATGAGGAGTTGGAGCTCCGAGGCGCGATGAATGACCGAAACAGAGATGAATATGAAAGCGAAATACTCCTGGAGACGCATCAAAAGCAAGTGATGACGGAAAGTGCACGCGACAGCTTGGGCGCGATGAATGACCGAAACAGAGATGAACATGAAAGCGAAATACTCCTGTGACGCATCAAAAGCAAGTGATGACGGAAAGTGCACGCGACAGCTTGATCCGAATGGATCGACCACCACAAACTCCCGGATGGAAAAGAGTTTCGCACTCCAAAGCTGAACGTTGAACTCACTTCAATGGCCATTGGATTACGAAATACTGCGGATTTAAGGCTCTTTATGACCAAAAGCTTATCAAAATACTCTCGAATCAAAATGTTCCGAAGAAATAAGCGGTAATATGAAAGTAATCAGAGATTTCTGGGAATGCTGATAGCAGAAATCGATGAAACTAGCTGAGAGACAAGCGAGACGAAGGATCCACGTGGTGTGGTGGCGAACACGTTACACCCCGGAAAATGACAGCGGAGCGTTCGTTCCCCACCGCAAACACCTGCGTTACGGAGTTTTGCAAATATCTCAGTATCGTTATAGTTATGTTTCGTATTATACCTTGCCATTAAAATAGTAGGCGGTAAGCAGAACGGTGAAGATAAGTGACGAGCCTTTAACAATGAATTTTCAATCTTTTGTTCAAATTCCAATTATCTGGTCATCCGATATCTTAATTCACACGGATTTCTTGTAGACTTGCTGATCACGGCATTAAAAAATAACTCGCTATTCTCCTGTTGGGTTTTCGTCCTCTCAGAGAATTTAGCTGAGTCGCAAAGACGTAGAGAGCTGCTTTGTTAGCTCGGTGCATGGCATAGAATCAGTGACCAATTGCTCGACATCTTCAACTACTGCGCCATGTGCACTCCAGCAAATCCAGGAAGAATAAGAGGATAAAGCGCATAGCATTGTTCAATCCATAATGGACGAACGAAGCACTTGACTTCATTCGTAGCCTTCTGGAAGTAACTGAATGCATATCTGGCCTGGTTATACAGGCACATACCGCCAACCTATGTACTGTGTCACTGTTTCCTTGCTTCCACCAAAAATGCTTGGTGCCAATTTTTCGAACTCGGAGGAGTGGAAGGTTTGGTGTATTCCGGCCACGGGGTCGAACCAGCGATCGATCCCGTCTACTGCAATGCGCCTCTAACCAGTTCGATACTCGCGCCTCAACGAATGCATAGCATGTAGAATATATTTGTAAAATAACAAACTGAACAATGCATTACGGATGACTAGATGATTGGTCTAGAGAATTTGGTAACAATGAGTGGAATTGCAATGGTCTCCTCTAATTCGCCGCTTATTGCAATTTTTCATTTCAGGGTATTATGTCTGATGCAACCACAATGAACCACAATGATGCTGAGATATTTGCAAAACTCCGGCCCACAGGTGCCTTTGGTAGGGAATGAGCGCATTGTTACTCTTTCCGGGGCTGGCGCGTTAACCACCACACATGCGCGTCCTTCATTTCGCTTGACTCTCATTTAGTTTTTTATCGATCAGTGCCATCAATGAATGAAACCTCCTTGAAGACTATCGGGTTCCAGCTAGTTCGTGACCGCCTAGACGATCATTTACTCATAACACAAAATTGCATAATTTGCTTCAATGGTAGAGATGATTATTGCATGAGTTCAGGTACAGTTTAGCAAATTTCTTCTAAAGCATGCGGAGATGAACACATTGGCGAAATAGGTAAACCACCAAGCATCCGTGCAAAAGTACACCAAGTTGCTGAGTTTGAACTTAAATCGGGTACTCCACTGATTGCCCTTCGAACATAGAAACATAACGGAGACGATTTTGATGGAAGTCACCATCCTTGCACAGGAATCTAAAGCTTCAGCGCGCACAACCCTCGAGGGATTGTGAAAAAAATTTTTTATCCGAAAATGAACCGCTGGGAAGAATACATTTTTATCAGATATGGTCTCACATAATGTCTCAAACTGATATTATGATGCAACAGGAATGAATTACCCATCCATGTGGGTCACGTGCAATCGTCTCCACGTCGAAAGCTCTACGGAAAACATCGAATTTTCTATGTTAAGGTTATAGAGGTATTCTGCTGGGTGGATCGCAGTTAACTTGACAGTTTCAAGCACTGTGGATGGAGAAATCCGCCGAAATATCAGTAATTGTGAATGAGTGATGTAAGACACCAAACTTGTATATGAGAGGCGGTAAGGAGACGACTCCAACAAATAAGCTGAATGTCCACTCTGTGAAAACCCGTGAAGCTAACAGTGAGTATACCCAGCATCTACGTTCAGAGCTCAGCAAGCTTTACGTGGGCATCAAAATGCTAAACACAGTAAAAAAAAAAACAGACCTCATTCGCCTGACTCCGAAAGAGCCCCCAATTTCGCAGCGTTGGATAGGACGAGTACAGAGAGGCTGCTAAAATCCTAGGGCCAATAGAAACTGCCTGGATTACCAAGAACTATGGTGACGATCTGTACCTACAATACACGTACACTTGCATCCGAGTTATCTATAGAAGGCTTGTTCATTGTAGCAAGAATGATAAGGTACGACGTCATCGGACTGGGGGAGACGAGACGATGCCACGCATTCAACGCCGTCTGTTACACCAGAGAAGAACTGTTCCTCGAAACATACGACGGTAGAGGAGTTGGCTTCGTGAGCGTTCTCGTCAGCAGGAGTTTGCACATGGCCATCGATTCAACAGCTTACAACCCGAATCGGACGTTTACGATTAAAAAGACGCGGATCAATCCCCCCTTTGACAGTCTTCGTCGTTTATGAGCCGACATCAAACTATGATGAGGAAGAAGTCGAAGCGTTCTACATGGACCTGGAAAAGTTTTATTCTCATTCCTCCTGGATTTTCTGGAGTGCACATGGCGCAGTAGTTGAAGGTGTGGAGCAATTGATCGCTGATTCTATGCCATGCACAGAGCTTTCAAAGCAGCTCGTCACTCCGACTCAGACAATTTCTCTGAGAGGACAAAAACACTAAGCGCAGCACCAATTAGTCTTTAAAACAAGCACGATGAGCAATCCGTGTTTATTCTCTAATGGCAAAAGATCTGCGAACAAGACATAGCTGGGTACCTCTCTGACCCCTCGTCAAACGCGCAACAAGGACAAGTGGAGACTTCAATGATGCTCAGTTTCACCATTGAAATATATTTCCAAACCCATTGAAATGTCGTAAAATTATTTTAATTTGATGAAGAAGAAGTCGAAGCGTTCTATTCGGACTTGGAAACGTTCTACAGATACGACCATACATTCTTCAAGGTCACCACTGCAGATTTCAATGCCAAGATTGGACCAAGAAGCAAATCTGAGGAGCGACACAATGAGACCTATGGATTAGAATGGAACAAAAAGAGCAAGCGGCTTTCTGTGTTTATCATGGTGACCAAGACCATTCATAGTAACTTGCAATTCTAAAAGCCCCACCCTAAACGCTGGACGTGGAAGTCTCCCTATGGAGAGTATCATAACGAAATAAACCACATCGTAGTAAATAGAAAGTTTTGTCTAACCGATGCCACTGTCATCTTAAAATCCTACACAGGAACAGACCACCGTCTTCTTCGTGCAAGATTATATTTGTCGCCGTATACTGGGCCGTATACTATATCAATTCATTAGTCGGCTATTGGGAAGATGCCGCTGTCGATAATATCGACGAGGAATACGATCGGCTCATTCAACATCTTCACTTTAGCGCTCACCATACTCTAGCAGGTTATGCGAACATTGGAATCGGAAAATGTGAGAGTGAAAATCGATGGTCGGCAGTAACATCATCTTCGCTTTTATGATGACATTGCTCTTATAACATCAAACATTAGCCAAGCGGAACCTTTCTTTGATGAACGCACAGCCAAGAGAGAATTAAGCCGCCCTATCACACTAGTCAGTCAGCATTTGCAAAACGAAGAGCTAAAGCCGTGTATAGCAACTATTGCCAGGATACAACCACAATATTGCTGAGATATCTGCAAAACACTGAACCGCAGGTGTCTAAGGTGGGGAACGAACGCTCCGTTGTCATTTTCCGGGTGTAACGCGTTCGCCACCACACCATGCGGATCCTTCGTCTCGCTTGTCTCTCAGCTAATTCCATCGATTTCTGCTATCAGCATTCCCAGAAATCTCTGATTACTTTTGCATTACCGCTCACATCTTCGGAACATTTTGATTCGAGAGTATTTTGATAAGCTTTTGGTCATAAAGAGCCTTAAATCCGCAGTATTTCGTAATCCAATGACCAATGAAGTGAGTTCAACGTTCAGCTCTGGAGTGCAAACTCTTTTCCATCCGGGAGTTTGTGGTGGTCGATCCATTTGGATCAAGTTGTCGCGTGCACTTTTCATCATTACTTGCTTTCGATGCGTCACACGAGTACTGTGCCTGCCATAAGGGCAGATTACGCCATTTTGTGTTTCACATAGACGGTCATACAAGCGGTTACGAACTAACTGGCGACGAAGAGTATTCGGTGGTATTTCAATTATCGCTACCGATTCCTCTAGATCCGCCCTTCTTAAGCATCGTTTCATCGCTGCATTTATTTCATCGCTAATGAAGGGCAAGATAAACGGGACCTTGTTTTCGCGAAGCCGTTCTTTTGGAGCGTCGCTCTCCCTCGAAACTTATCTCGTGGGGTTACAGTTTCGTAGCCTCTTTGTGTGTGAAGGGTGACAAGAAAGGGAGTGAACCAGGATGTTTTTGTTACTTGGTCTTCGGTTGCACTTTGTCATGTAACCGCTACTCGATAAGTTAATTTGAGCGTTTAAAAACGCAAGCCAGTCATCCTTTGGTTTCTCCCGGGTGAACCTGATTTACTCTGACTGCTCGTTCAATAATTCAAAGTATTTGTACATCCCCACCTGTGTAGAGAAGACGACTAAACAATCGTCTGCAGTAGAGTAGCTAGGCACGCCTAGGATACAAAAGCATAGCGGAGACGATTTTGATATAAAAGTCGCTATCCTCTCACGGGATACAAAAACACCAAAAAGCAAACTCCTCGAGGCTTCTTGGATAAATGCGAAAAATGCTACAATGGATAGCAGAGAGGAATGCCCAAGATTACGCGGGATCTCGCCCCTTACCTTCGTATCGATCGTTGATTGTGGTGCTGCAGTCGTCAGCCATATGCGACTCTGAGAGGCTGTTCTTCCTCGGTGGAAGACAGATGAGAAAGGCGGTGGGTTTTTTCGAGAAGCCGTAGATCTTGTAATTATCGCTCAGATTTTCATCTTTCTGTTCGTGCTGTTGAAGTGTTTGACCTAACAATTTGCGTATTGGTGTACCCTTCCAGGCTCTGAAGAAGGCGATTCTGCAGAAACGTCAGCTACGATTGTGTTGTATGTGTGTTATTGTATGGAAGTAAACGTGTGCTGTTTAACAACCTCGCGATTGCTTAGGTCAGTGTGTTTTCATTGGAGTGAATTCCACTTATCACCTGTGTAAACGACATACAGGTTGTCTGTCGCTTTCGAAAACGAGAACGGTGAGTGCCTTCCGGCAGATTGTAGCTTGGTTTCTGCCATAACTTTTGATTAAGGCTGGAGACAGTATTCACTGAACAAGACTGTAGAACAGCACGTCCAGGTTATCAAGAAGGCGAAGTCGTCACTAAACACGTGACCATCGTCCTTCAAGGGATACGTGTTATCATCTGTTGTTAGCTCATCAAAAAGTGTTCGTAGAGTAAAGTAACTTCTGTAGATATTGCTCGAAAAATGCAGCCGTTTTCGTTTCCACACAAACTATGCTGACAATTCGTTTTTTTCAGACAAGTGTTGAACTGCGCAATCACTCAGCCTGACGATGGACCAACTAAGAAACGCCATGTCGGAGCTATCGGTGAGTTGAGGCAATCCAAATCATGGTGAGGGTTGTGCTAAGAGTGACCTATAGCGATGAAAAGACCTAACGATGAATAGTGGTACTATGAACGCATCGTGATTTCATCATTAATCCGTTGATGTGGCTCTTTACCTTCCAAGAGTCTCTTCAGATTCTATAGCGATATCTTCACTCTTTTCAAGTTCTAGAAATCCGATGATTGAGCAGATTTTGGTTGTTGAGTAAGAGCTAGATAGGGAAGCGAATTCTGACATGATACAACTAGAAGAGTGCTAAAATGTCGAGAAAACTCGGAACCTCAGGTATGCTTCAACCCTCAGTTATGCCTTTCGGGTGTTCGCGAGACCCTTGCGTTGCTTTCTTTCAGCCATTTTTTTAACCTAGCGCAGCTGTCACCATTCATCCATCAGCTGGAAATGATGTGGAAAGCATACATCGGCACAGAAACCAGAAAAGCTGAAACTGAGTTCCCACAAGTGGCAGTCGCGGGTTCGAAGCTCGAGGCTTCGAGTTTAGCTCATATTTCAACGTTTTTGTGATTGTATTTACCATAACACTCTTCGACGAAATAGCAATAGGCAGTAAATTGTAGTTTATTGTACCCGGTTGTCGGGTTTCCTTTCACAGCTGAAGTGTTAATATTTGCATATTGTAACTCAAGTTGGAAAAGGATGAGACGTTTCTATTAGAGGCTATTCGCGAGTGAATTAATCCATGTAGTTGCCACCGAGAAGCGAAATTGAGGATTTGTAAAGTGGAAGATGAAAAAGTGGCGATGTCCACATGTGCTCCTTTTCTTAATGGGAAGTTAAAACGACCTTGATTGGAAATTTTTGTTGGTCATGCAGAAGAAGGAATTCTTCTTGTGCTTGTTCGAAGAATTTGGTACCAGAACGGTGGTGGGTCCTCGTATTGTTTTACTCTTACCTGGGCTTGCAGTTATAAACGCCAGTCTCCTCAGCTTGGGAGAGGCGGCCGTCGATGAATCTTCCCTCTGTAGATCGCATCCAACAGCCAGAAACACTTCACAGCCACGATGAGGCGTAAACCGTTGGGAGGGTATATATATGAATATACACATACATATGTGCATATATATATACATACGTATGTGTGTGTGCACACATATATATGTGTATAGCTATTATCATTTATCTTAATAGAACACTTTTAGGTCGCAGTTCGTTGTATACGGAGCTAGCACACATTACTTGTATGACCGTGAAGCTTTTGGGTTCAGGTAATTAAATGTTTCATAGGGTGAATGGTTGTTTGTTCTCTGAGCGAAGAACTAGAGTGTTTAATAGATTTCATTCGACTTGTTACCTCCTCAACAATTGCTGACTTCGCGAAATGTATTCTTCCAGAAGTGATGAAATGGCAGAATTAATGGATGGCAAGTACATGGGGATTGGACTGTCGAAAAGTGTGAAAGTGCTTGAAGACGATGGTGGAAAATGTTGCCCGTTCGTCGTTGCTGACGGTTCGCAAACTACATTTGATAAGTGGTTTGCCTCTAAGTTGTATTTGATTTACTACAGCATGTTTTAGTAAAGAGAAGTGCTTTCCATGCGGACGGACAAAATCTTCTCGATAAAATATCGCAGATGTCGGTATTCTTCGATCACAGAACGGGGACGTCAAGCTTCTCAGTGGCTCTTTCCAGCAGGCCCGATTTTTTGAAGAGCATTCTGCAGATCATCAAAGGTCCCCTCTATTTCACTGCAGTGTGTATGTTTTTGAAAATGGAAAGTTTAAGGCTTATACGTGACGACATTGTACGGGAAGAAGAAAACCTTCCCAATCGGCGGCATAGGCGCCGCTGCTAATGCTCTCAGGTTCGAATACGCCGTTACTATCCTCTAACAGTTTTGTTTTTTACTTCCTAAACCTGTTTTCAGGTTTAAAAGTGCCAACGGGAGCCACTATACTATTGAGCAATACTTCAAGAAGCACTACAATATTCAGCTAAAGTATGCGAACTCTTTAGTACTGTTGTTTTGTTTCTGGATCTTACTGTGCAAATTTTTTCTAACATAGCGATTTTACTTTTACCCATGAGGAAAGAAAGATTGTCGACATTATGCAGGTGCCCAGGACTGTTTACTGTGTCAGAACGGCACAAACCGCACTCATATTACCCGGTGGAACTCCTTTCTGTTGCTCCATCGCAAAGGGTCACACAACAGCAACAAACTCCTGACGACGTGGCGGCTCTAATAAGGGTGATACCTTAATCGCTGATGAAGTCATTGAGTCTTGTATTCTAGCAGGTTGTAGGCATCTGCAACGCTGCCGCAGCATCGTCTTAACGAGACGAAAGTAATGAAGAATGCGCTGGGAATAGCTCCGGGAAATCCTTTCCTTGAACGTGCAGGTATAAATGTCGAGAAGGAGTTCACTAAGGTATCTTTACCTCTTGGTATTACATCTAAGAATAAGTTTGGCAAACGTACTTTTTAGGTGATTGGCCGCATTCTATCTGCTCCAACAATTGTGTATGGAGGGTCAGGGAAGGCCACGGTCAACAATGTGTGTTTAATTGATGCTCCAATTTTTT
>MQTX01000324.1:0-26928 GCA_009735665.1 Angiostrongylus cantonensis
AGCTTGTATTCTTAGAATCGATTTTTCACTGCCTTACTAACACCGTTACCTAAACGCACTTAAACTCATTCATTCTTCCAAATGATGATCAACAAAAATCGTTGCAGTTCACTCATCTCTGCATAAGGTCTTTCCTATGTTGAATGTGTAATGTAATTCCACATTTCTCATACCTGGTTTATTCGTAATTTGATGTTTGAAATCTCGACTTATTTTTACTTAATGAGGCACAATTCGCCTCTTTCTGTGGTCCTATTCAACAGAACCAGTATCCCCTGATATCCGCTACGTATCCCGCTATGTATCATTTGTTTGAAAACTCATCACTAACAACAACTTCTCTTTAAGGCTAGACAAGAAGAAACAGGAAACTTTGGCGCTCATAATAGCATTGGTGAAGTAGGAACGTGCTCTAAGAGGCACTGGGTTAGGGCACACCTTTTTGACCGCATGGTAATTTTTACTTTACTTTAACTTTAGGAGACCTAGACTCTATGTAAACAGATGGAAAGTCAGTGCGCAACGCTATATTTGGACTATTCTGTTTCACGCAAACAAGCAAGAACTTCGGAGCAGCAACCGTAAACCCAAGGTCAAAGGTGCGGCAGTATGCGCCAAGATTTCGGAAATTAAAGTATTCCGAAACATGCTTTCTAACGCAACTCGGCAACCGTTAGTAGTTGGGTGGATTCCACGGAATGCGTAACGAGTAACAGGAGGACTACTGACCTGATGTTAAGACTTCCTAAAGATGGTGTTGGAAATGTGTTATGCACTTGATGTCTAAGAAGTCAGTGGACAGAAACAACTCGTTGGTCTGTTATGCGATTATACAAGGGTAGATGCCTTGCCAGCACCCTCTAATACTTTACGACAAACGAGAGGACGGAAACTAAAAGAGATACTGGTAAATGGGCTCAATGAAGGGAAAGGAAGTAAACACATAAGCTAAACGCCAATATTGAAGAAAAAATAGGTAGACGCCAATATTGATGACCTTGTTAACAGATGAATTCCATGCTATATCGTTGTTGTTCATCTAGAGACACTCATTGTTACAGGTACTCATCGATAAACTGGAGGCGATTAGAAGTCGTATTCTTATCATATGGTTGTAAAGCGATTGTAACATCACTTTTTTTAAATATGCACAGGCAATGATAGTTGGTCACTGGAGTTTACTAACATTTTCCCATGACTGATATATCCATCTAGATTGCATAGCAGTTCTCGGTATTAATTCAACTGTAATTCTTTTTTATTTAATAGCCCTCTTTTTCACTAATTCACATTGAAGAGTAAAACAATACCAGAATC
This sequence comes from Angiostrongylus cantonensis, assembly GCA_009735665.1. Lineage (NCBI taxonomy): Eukaryota > Metazoa > Nematoda > Chromadorea > Rhabditida > Metastrongylidae > Angiostrongylus > Angiostrongylus cantonensis. Next base: position 1,318 of record MQTX01000324.1, read on the forward strand.
TACCAACGTCAGGTATCAAAGTCGCATGGTGACAAATCTTCCGCTGAGCCACCAGGGCTGCGACTGTCTGCGGTGGTGATGACATGGGGCAGACTTTGGACAGGCTGACCTCGGAAATCCAGGGAACCACAATGGCTTAAACAGCAAATCTCCGAAAGATGGAAATTATGTTGGGTCAACAGAACCAGTGAAATTGAGTCATTCAAGTGTCAAGTATTGAAGAGCAGCTTAAACGTAAGTTTATTTTTCGTTTCTCTTTCTAAGAAAATAACAAGGTGGTGCTTCATATGCATGAATAAACCAGGATAGATACATCAGCATGGATAAAATGTTGATAAGCTCTTTGTTTGGTAACGTTTCCTGCGTGTTTTATGGTTAGCAAACTCATTCTTCATAATGTGCAGTGGACTTCTTATTTTTATTCATAATTAAAAAAACCACTACCAGTTCTCTAGATACTGCAGAAAATAAAAACAAAAGTGTTCGAATCCTAAAACTAGCAAAAAGAATTTGATCGCCCTTTCAAAACAACAATAAGCAGAGTTCAGTCTTGGCTTTTCCTTTATTTTTGCTCTTTTTACATTCTTGGCGCAGTTAGTAAATGTTTGAAATATATTGAAAATGGACATCTCATAGAACAAAGGTGGAACAAACATCACAGATCATGTCTCGACATGGTAGGGAATACTTTCTGTTCCTACATACTGTCATCCATCTCATATGTAGCTAGTATACATGTAATAGAGAACAGGTGAAGTAAAGGACAAATGTTCACTAACAATTCACGCATATGAACTAAACGGTACTTCCATAGGGCTGCTTGAAGCGTCCTTTCCTTAGCAGACTTTCTATGTTCTTCTGACATACTTTCTCACACTCATCGTAGTACCTTTGAATCAGCTCCGTTGTGAAAACTACCCAAACTTTGTCCGATGTACTTTTCCACCTTGATTTAGTTCCACAAGATTGCAACAACTGGCTAACTCTGACGATAAATAACCATCTATACGAGGAGTATTAACAATTGTCGTTTGTTATGCACATATCGCTCTAACATCTAGACATTAATATTGTCCGCATTCTAATGTAATTATGGTGGTCTCAGTTTATTTCAATTCATTTAAACTCTACCAATCCACTTCTCCGGTGTTTATTCTCGTTCTGCTCATGCAATGGAAAATTGCCCAACTTTGAGGCTCAAGCCGCAGCACACACAAAATGTTCGCGTTGAGCAACATAGGACGACGACCATTCTTTACTGAACTAACACATGAAACCAGTGCATAACCCGATCTAACTCGCATATCATCGGTTTTATTGAGTCAGAGAATCTGACAATGAGACCTTAGAAAAGGAGTTACCTTTTCTTCCTTGTAAATGTGAATGCGAGTCAAGAATGGCGATAGTGCCGTTCTCTCTTTCATGCACTATTAGCACAGCTCTCTCGACGATGATCAAAACGAAGAACAATACGGGCAGATGGGCGATGAATTCACTGTAAACTGGCACGAATATAGCACCATATTCCGTATTTTATGAAGCCGTAGTGCTGAGGATAATTGTGAGAGCGTAGAATTTTAATTTAGCTTTCGTTTTATTGGTCAATGTATAAATGCACCAAGTTCTTCCGAAAATTTGCACGCATTTATGACAACCGTCTACCGGTTGTCTTTATTTCGTCAAATATTGTATTACTGCTCAAAATTGGAGCAAACCAGCCTCAAAAATGCGTCTTTTCAAGAATTAACTGGCTATTAGTGAGCCGTTCATGGAGATATGTAGTGATTTCATAATATACCATGTAGTTAACTTTTTATTTGCTGTCTACTATAACTTTTCACGGCAGGGTGTAATTTAAAACACAACCACAATGAAGCAGAGATGTTCGCAAATTTTGGATCCCTTTTCAGATCAAAACCGCGATTACACTTTTTGGGGACTCGCGCATACACACTACACCATGGAGGCCCTGGCTTTTCTCACGGATACTATATGGTTATGTGAAAATCTACGGCATTACACAAAGCGGTAAAATATGTATACTTTTTACAAAATCGTAGTTAAGTGAAAGCAATCTCGAAAGATTTACATTGAGCAAAATGGTGAAGATGTATAGCAACGAGCCGCCACTCGCTAAAGCGATGTTTCGCCTTAGTTATTGCTGCGACCGAATCCTCTAATCCTTCGACGTTGTCCTATTACGGACGCACAACCGTCTTTGTGAAATGAAACCCTCTATTTTCCATCGTCTCCCAACCAACAACCATTCAGTACAAATTGACCAACGCCAATCAATACATTTTCTGTCGCCTGACAGCGCAGCATGATGAAGGATGAAGAATGAAACCGTCGGTGTTTATCAATTCCTGGGAAAGGCGCCATGCATTCAATATCATCAAATACCGTTAGAGTTCATCGTATCATTAGCGGTGATTGAATGCATATTTGACCTAAACAATAATTCGCGGTGGCTTAGTGATATATTAAACCAGTGATGCTATCCACCAAGAAGGTGTCGTGCTAATTTTCCGACCCAGGAGAGATAGAAGGCTTGAGGAATCTGATGCTTAGGATTGAACCTATGTGTATTACAGGGCAGCTTTAACCACTGCGCTACACGTGCCCCATATTGAGAGTATACAAAACAAGATAAACCTCTCACCAATCAATAGCGTACTGTATGTGCTGCGGAAGAAGTTTCCATGCGACACCACGAACACTTCTGTAGTCGATCTCATGAATTACACCGCCAAGAGCCTCTATTCCTTGCGGTATAGTGAACGTGTCGAAAGCAGGTAAGCACGAACTCTTGATACTGCTTCTGAAAACAAGGAACCTTTTTGCAGACAAGTATTTCACGTATGAAATGCTGACTGATGTGAATAAACAGTCTCGCAAGACTGTCGATAATCCATATAATATACCACAGTACATTTGATAAGCACTGCTGTTATAGTAGCAACAAGTTTAAAGCAAAAAAAAAAAACAAATTAATGAAGACATTGCGGCTGTTAAATTCAATCATCGTGTCAGATTTGCTTAGCTGCCACTTGAATCTGTCGTCCTCGCGTAGAAAAAGTTTCCACTCGCGCACACGTCCCGCTTAGCTAAAACGGCTGATCTGGCCAGTTTCCTTTTAGAGTCTCAAAATGGCCGCACTAGAGTTCACGCATTTAGTAAATACAGCCGATCACCAGACATTTAAGATCATGTACAGATTTACCACTTGATAACTAAGATTTTCTCAGCTAATTGTTGCTGCTTCAAAAGAAAATGAGGGATGAGGTAGGTTCATCTCATTCAATTTTTCCTGTGTTACCACTCCAAAGCATCGTCGAGCGTAGTTTTGAAAGAAAAATGAGTTCCTCTTTAATTAATTCTTTGCAATTTTTGCAGATCCTCATCAATCAGTAGTTCTACTTTATGATTGTTTTGGAAACATAAAAAACGTATTACACAATTCCCTCTGCCAAAAATGGGAAACTCATCACAACCGTTGTTTCGCAGAAATCATGCATAGGAAAGTACCTAACAGAACAAAACACCTAAAATCAAAAAAGAACAAAATAGACATGATTGTGGATACGGTATTAGTGTTAATGATGTTCTCCGACCAAAAACTAGGCACAAATTTGGTCACCACATGTACGCTGTTCTTCTACAGTAATAAGCAATATCTTCTGACGTAGAAGAGCAAAAAAACCGTCGAACTTATATATAGTGATTGTATAAGAAACTCACTGACGCTTCGCCATTTCGCGGGCATGAACCGCATTCCCGTCTACGATTGAGTTAGTTAGTAAAGCCAACAGTGACACTGGAATGATGAGCCCCTAAATAGATTGAAACGACGAATGTTTTCACCACGGTATCCAAATGTTAAGTACTCACGTTTTTATTAGTATACCCTCGCGACAACGGCATTTCAGGCAGTCGCATTCCTGATCTAGATATATTGCCATCTTAACAGCTATTTTGCAAAGTTTTCTATTGAACCTAGGTGCCAGTAAAATGATTTCAATAAAGAGCACTTTTGAATCTGTTAATACAGACAATGGCAGAAGTCGTTCCGTCATAGAATTGCCATATTAACAGCTATTTTGCAAAGTTTTCTATTGAACCTAAGTGCCAGTAAAATGATTTCAATAAAGAGCACTTTTGAATCTGTTAATACAGACAATGGCAGAAGTCGTTCCGTCATAGATATTTTATAATTCTCTCGGAGGCTAAACAGAGTATTCACTGCATCCTTATCCTATGGCTAGCAAACAGTGGCTGTGGGAGGATCCACTGAACAGATGGCGAACCTCCTTATTCTATGCCTTGGATTTCATAACTCTTCCTGATTCGTAAGCAGGGAACATCGAGTAGTCAAGTGTTCAAGTACAACATTTCTATCCAAGAGGAAATAATAAACTAGTAGTGGAAAATAATCTTTAAGAAGAAGTAATTTAGCACATTGGCGACCGTAACGCTTTTGGAAATTTAGGGAGGATTTTTTGATAACTGGACGAGACAAACGCGTAGAGGAGACATTGACCTATCGGCCTAGAGGAAATACAACTCATCTAGAATGGCATTTTAATTTTGAATTATTTCAAATGACACTTACAAGAACTAAGAACAAAGTGAGCAAATGTCAATGAGACTATTGAATGTTTAGGGTTCTGTTGAACGAAATACCACTTGTTCGATGAATTTCCTGCTTCACATATAAGACTACAAAAAATTACGAATAGTTGAATTTCCCACAACCACGTTTCATTGGAATAAAGGACAAATATCAAAGCATTCGGGGTGATCATCAACCACTTAGGGCTGTGTCGTGCATTCAACTCAGTGAAGCATCGTCGAACTGATTGAAGGCATATTGAACAATGACTAGAGATGTATGTGCTGGCTCTACTTATTGGTTGCATTGCTGCTCTTAACCATTTTAGAGCTCATTGCTTATTTGGCCAATTTTCACTTAATTCTTTTCTCTTGCAATTAATTCCCTGTGATTTTAGCCTGTTTGAAACGCCCTGAGTCCTTGAGGTGAGATATAACTGCCTTTTTTGTAGATTTCATAACGATAGAAGCGACCGCTATTTTTCCTGGTAAGTGATATCCGCATTTAGAAGGAACTTGGGCGACATGCATTTAGTTGATTAAAGGGCGCAAAGAATTAAACGTCTTCTCTTGCCGCTAGCATAGACCATCAGGTGTCATCGCAAATGTGCTAAATACCGCTACTTGTCCGCGTCAGATTGCATCAGATTAACAAGGAATGCACATCTAAGGCCTTCGTTTTATATCGAAAGCCACCGGATTTGTGGTTCTGCTCAACAGATTTGCACTTGTAGCAAGAAATCTTCCCTAAACATCATTGCTAATAAGGCGATTGAAATGAAAAGAGGCTGCAACCCACCAACCTATGGTACACTCTGACCATGGCCAGCGCGATTATTGTACACGCGCTTGATGGCTTTCTTCTGCCGCCGAACCGTGACTGCGAAAGGTGTTGAGGCAAAGTCCATGCATAAATCCAGTTCTGCAAAAAAAACTGTTAAAAAAATATTCGAGAAATTCGATGCAACTCACATCATAAACCTGAGCTACAGACCAGTGATTGTTAGTAGAAGAGTTAGTAGTCGAACGTGCTGTGTCGGACCCGGAGCTACTGAAGTATGAAACACCTTATTAAGCACTACGAGTTTAGTGATTCGCAACTAGAACGACCTTTAATTCTATGCATAACCGATCAATAAAAATGGAAGAAAAGAATTACGCGATCTTAGCGGACCCATGCGGCTCCACCCTCTTCATCCTACCGGTCCGACGCAAGCACATCGACATAGTAAGCTGCTAATAGTTAGCAACTTATCCCTATCATTATAATCAGTAAGGACATAACACCACTTCGCAAACAAAGTGGTGTGAAAATGTTTATGCTGCGATAAACGATAAAGAGACTCAATGCTCATCAATCCCGTGCCATGCATTTGATTCCAATAGTAGAGATGGTCGAATGCATTCATATATGGTCTATAAATTGATTTTTAGTCCATTCCTAGTAACTATAGTGGACCACGGCTTTCCCTCGAAATTGGTGGATATGAAAAAAGCAACGGCATATAGTCATTTCATCGATGATAGAATCCGACTAGCAAATACTGTAAGTAACGTTGTTGCGTAGTGAACGAGTTCCTTCTTCGTTAAATTTAACAGTTGGGAATGTTTTGGCACCAAAAAAAAACATACATACATACATACCAAAAAGTTGGTATGTATGTATGTATGTATGTATGTATGTATGTATGTATGTATGTATGTATGTATGTATGTATGTATGTATGTATGTATGTATGTATGTATGTATGTATGTATGTATGTATGTATTGTCTTCTGCTTCAGTCGAACAAACATAAACGTCATTATGGAAGTATTAAAACACATCATTTTTTTTGTGTTCCATTTAGCGAAGTACTTGTAGCGGAGTGGGGGCATGCAATTCGCACAGGATCATTTGGTTCGATCCTGCTCAGAAGCCCCCCCACCGCTGCTCCGGCGTCGGTGAATTGGCAGCGTACTTGAGATGATCTGTGCAATCAATTCACGGAACGGTATGCCTCTATAAATGGTTACATAATTCTGATGTACACTGAGTTACTTCTACATTGATAAATTCGAATATACGGCCCATCCTACAGGGATTGATCAGTGCGGAATGTTTTATCCTTAATTCTTCCACTTATAAAAAAAACCAGTTGCCTGAAGTTCAAATTGGGTTTGTAGTGTGCTTTTCTCAGGTTAGTAGATTAAGATGAGATTTAAGCCATGGTTTTTGCGTAATTGCAAGTCCTGTTATTCTTCTCTAGGATTGATCTGTTTTTTTAGAACTTTTCCGAATTGCTTCAAGTTTTGCGCTGATATTTTTATCTGAGGATTTATACTAAGATCTTGAGAATAATTTTAAAGCGTTCTCCTCAATGCTTTTATGTTCTTTCCATAAATAGTGGTTACCTACCTTAGTTTTAAAGCGAAGACAGTGTAATTATCGACCATCAATTTTCACACACATGTGTTCAGAAAAACCACACACAAATATGCATATATTTATAATTCAAAAAAGGGCAGAACAATTATTCAAGGCAAAATCAATCACCTCTCAATGAGCAACCGTATGAATCCAAAACGCGGTGGAGATTACATAAGATTACACATGTATAAGACACCATAAACCACACAATGGCAATGAATTTATCTAAAACAGAAAGAAGAAGGGCAAATTTGGTGCTACTTGCGCGATTTACGAGAACGTGGAGTGAGGTCTCCGACGAAGTATTCTTGAACGTCTTCGTCTAACCCGCAAGGACGGGTGAATTCTTGTCCGCGCTCATGAATCCACTTGTTAGAAACCTACGATGGAAAAAATGAGAAAATGTTTTAAAAACAGATGTATGGAATTCCTGTTAAAATTCTACTCCTGTCAAGAGGATGTTTTAAGACAATAGTCCAAGATTTTTTTAAATCGCGTTCTGTTCCACGAAATCCACATTTTCTAATAGTTTCGGCTTCGGAAATATGGATCTTCACAAAGAAAAAGCCAGAAAAGAAAATATGTTTTGCCGGTTCCAAAAAATATCACCGCCCTCGAAAAAAGGATGTATTTTGGTGCCAAAAATCGATGGATTACGGCGGATTCTAAATAGTCAAGAAATCAATAAAAGCTTATGTTCGAGTATTATGCAGGACGTACCCATTTGACCCCAAGGAGAACTGGACAGGCTGCATGTCGAGTTCGCAAATCTCCCTCGCCGCTTCTCATCAGATTATACCAGAACAACGCGTCATACTTGGACGGGAAGACGGCTGTGCCCAGGTTGTTGAATACGGTCGCCCCTCCACGTTCCGGCTTAGTCATCTGAAAAACTCCACTTCCCGGGATTAGCACTACTAACATTTCGAAAACAGTCATTAATTTTTCCAATGAAGAAAGATCCTGTAAATGCAAGCTCACATGCAATTTTGAATACTGAAAGAATGACCATCTACACAGAGTCAAAATAAATCAGGAACGTGACAGTGGCCTCTTGTATTAGCCCTCGTTCTATTCCAAACACTCAAACAATAACCGACAACAATTTTCTCTTACGAAGAAATGTAGCTGTAGCTTACATAAAATAACACCGTAGCGAGTCTATTTCCAGTCTTGAGGCTCTTGAACGCATTCTTTTCTTCTTTCTATAAAATCCAACTGATATTTAATGAGACACTTACATAGAATAATACTGTAGCGATGCGATTGCCATTCTCTCGGTATGGCTCCCTTTCGCCTCTCTAAAACGGACCTGATTCAAGAAATAAAAGAGGACTGAAGTGCTGCTGGCACTAAAGCGAAGACAGTGTAATTATCGACCATCAATTTTCACACACATGTGTTCAGAAAAACCACACACAAATATGCATATATTTATAATTCAAAAAAGGGCAGAACAATTATTCAAGGCAAAATCAATCACCTCTCAATGAGCAACCGTATGAATCCAAAACGCGGTGGAGATTACATAAGATTACACATGTATAAGACACCATAAACCACACAATGGCAATGAATTTATCTAAAACAGAAAGAAGAAGGGCAAATTTGGTGCTACTTGCGCGATTTACGAGAACGTGGAGTGAGGTCTCCGACGAAGTATTCTTGAACGTCTTCGTCTAACCCGCAAGGACGGGTGAATTCTTGTCCGCGCTCATGAATCCACTTGTTAGAAACCTACGATGGAAAAAATGAGAAAATGTTTTAAAAACAGATGTATGGAATTCCTGTTAAAATTCTACTCCTGTCAAGAGGATGTTTTAAGACAATAGTCCAAGATTTTTTTAAATCGCGTTCTGTTCCACGAAATCCACATTTTCTAATAGTTTCGGCTTCGGAAATATGGATCTTCACAAAGAAAAAGCCAGAAAAGAAAATATGTTTTGCCGGTTCCAAAAAATATCACCGCCCTCGAAAAAAGGATGTATTTTGGTGCCAAAAATCGATGGATTACGGCGGATTCTAAATAGTCAAGAAATCAATAAAAGCTTATGTTCGAGTATTATGCAGGACGTACCCATTTGACCCCAAGGAGAACTGGACAGGCTGCATGTCGAGTTCGCAAATCTCCCTCGCCGCTTCTCATCAGATTATACCAGAACAACGCGTCATACTTGGACGGGAAGACGGCTGTGCCCAGGTTGTTGAATACGGTCGCCCCTCCACGTTCCGGCTTAGTCATCTGAAAAACTCCACTTCCCGGGATTAGCACTACTAACATTTCGAAAACAGTCATTAATTTTTCCAATGAAGAAAGATCCTGTAAATGCAAGCTCACATGCAATTTTGAATACTGAAAGAATGACCATCTACACAGAGTCAAAATAAATCAGGAACGTGACAGTGGCCTCTTGTATTAGCCCTCGTTCTATTCCAAACACTCAAACAATAACCGACAACAATTTTCTCTTACGAAGAAATGTAGCTGTAGCTTACATAAAATAACACCGTAGCGAGTCTATTTCCAGTCTTGAGGCTCTTGAACGCATTCTTTTCTTCTTTCTATAAAATCCAACTGATATTTAATGAGACACTTACATAGAATAATACTGTAGCGATGCGATTGCCATTCTCTCGGTATGGCTCCCTTTCGCCTCTCTAAAACGGACCTGATTCAAGAAATAAAAGAGGACTGAAGTGCTGCTGGCACTATATGGTTATAAGCAAACGATAATGCGACCTAGTTGAATTTGATTAACACATTCGCGACGAAGCTGGTTTTTCAAAAACAACATCATAACTCTTTCATAACAGAGGAGTGGAGAAGATGAGCACTTTACAGACCTGTAGGCAAAACTCTGCTCTTTCGTCTAAAGGATATTCGTGAATTTTTATAAAACACACTGTCGACGTTAAATTCGCATTGTGCTCAAACTCCCAAACATTTAACGAGAAATCAAAAATTTTAAAACTCCCCACGAAAACAATGGGAACACTATCGCGCCCTGTGGAATCAATTCCATCTGGCGAATTGAATTTGAGATCGAAATATTAGGTTGCACAGAAATTAATGTTCGACTTACAATTTCATTTTTCCAGCACGTGCGCGTGTGGCGCAGTGGTCGGAGGAGCGCTGCAACACAAACGTGGAATCTATTCCCGCGCCCAAAGCTCACCAAGCCTTTCACCCTCCGTGGTCGGCAAATTAGTACTAGACTTGTCTGCGAGGATAGCAGCACTGACTCGATACATCGGCAGGCCACCGCGAGTCATTGTAAAGGCCAATCTTTTAGACGTGCATGTTTTCTCAATAGTTTTTTTTTTTTTTAATGCCGCACTACTATATGTTATTGCAAAGCTTATTTTGCACAATTTCGCTCTGTATAATTGAAATCCAACACAAATTGTGGTTTTGTCAAATTTTAGACATTAGAACTTCATGTGACAAGAGAGCAATTTCGACAAATCCACTTCTACGAACTTTGACGAGCGTAATGCAAACGGCTTGTCGTGTCAGATACAGGGGCCTTGTTAAGTGTTAAATAACGCACACTGAATATTGTCGCGGTAAATTTGACCACATATGTACTTTTGCTTCTGACCCTGCTGAATTGAAGCCTTTGATAGAAGTAAACATACACAACTGTTCACGAACATGCAGAACTGCTCAATGTAAGGAACTCAGCTGTTCCAGAGCACTAAAGATAACTGGAAAGTAGAAGAAACCCGACAAATGGATGCTATACAAAATAAACGACAATAAAAGAAATTATTGCTCCGAGGCATCCGAGACATCGGTAGGGAGAGGGATGCCGAGACCTTTATCCCATAGATTTTATCGTAGGGGCTTCTTCTGCAGAACCAGAAAGACCCGTTTCTAAACCGTAGTCTCATGTATGACGAGAACTTGATCGTCTACGACAACAGGCGACGATTGGCTCAGCGGTTGGACCACTATGAAGCTCCTCCGCACTTCGCAACGCCGAAATTGCATCAAAAGAGGGTTGGTCATGCAAACCGACTGGTGGAGTACAGCTGGTTTGACTCATCACACCCTCCTGAAACTTGGTTGAACGATTACGGTGTTCTTCCTGTGAGTCGATGAAACCTTAAACAAATGCACCTTAAACTTCAACGGCTGAACCGCTTAATGGTCAGCAGATAGTGATGAACTATTTCCCACACAATACACAGCTACACCTCGCACTGGTAACGCTGCAGAAGCTGAACGAGTTGGGCTACGAAATTCTGTATCATCCACTACACTCCAAAGATTTCCCTCTTACCGATTACCAACTCTTCAAGCATCTCGATAACTTCCCATGCGATAAATGCTTCAGAAACCAATCCGACATCGAAACCGCTTTTAATCACTTCACCGCCTCCAATAGTCCAAAATTTTGCGCACCTAGTATAATCAAACTTCTTTCTCACTGCGAAAAAACGTGTAGATATTAAAAGTTTCAATTTCAAACAAAAAAGCTTATTCTGAGCTGAGACATGACACTTTAAATACAGAAGTTGAAATTCGACATTAACGTCCTAACAGCCTAATATTGGCTTTGACGAAAAAACGTGAAAAAAACAGTCGTTTCGTAGGTTCCCGAAGATTAGGGTTCCATAGAGGCAAAACTTCAGAAGTTTCATTTTGTTGCAAAATCCAACAGTTCTTAAAATAACTAACAAAATTTAGTACGAGCTGAGATGAGTTGAAAGCGGTCATTATTTCCGCACTTTATGAATCTTGTAGAGGTCACGTAGTCGCGAATGTGTTAATGAACAATTGACGAAAACTAACGTAAAGATTAGTACAGTGCTTTTAAATGTATTGAAAAACAAGCATTGAAAATAAAACTCCACCAGGAACCCAAGAAAATACCACATGCACGAAATAGATCAGAAGACAAGAAACTGTGTCTGCGCCTACAATGATCCCATGGAAGCTCGTCGCAAAAAGTTACGTGGACAGTGATGTCTAATCCTAAGAAAGGTTCAAAGGCCATATGTTGATTCTTAACCCATTGATGACCGTGCGAACCCTTCGTTTGATAAATCGCGAAAATTACAACTACGGCACTTGAGAATTTCAAGCCTAGACAATTTTACAAAAGATATTTCTCGAGATAGTTCTAAAGATCTATAAGAATTCTTAGAAATCCAAACATTTTCAAATACTTGATACCTGAATAGCCCCTCCTCATTGATTGTGCGGGCCCCCGCACAATCTCTATTTTCCGGAGGCTTGTTGGATAATCCATTGTGGTTCCTTGGAATCTCGATGCTAGCCTGGCCAAAGTCTGCCCCAGGTCTTCACCACCACAGGCAGTCGCAGCCCTTGTGCATCACAAGGAAATTTACCTCCATGCCACTTTGATACCAGGACGATGGTGGATCTTGGTATTGGTTTACTTTTAGCTAGGCTTCCTGACGCAAACGTCAGACTCACTCTCAGCCTGAGAGACCATACCAGGGGATGGATCCCCCTCTGTACATCGCAGTCCGACACCCAGGAACACCTTCCAGCCACTGATGCGGCAAACCGTTGGGAGGTTTTCAAAGATTTCAAAATATTACTTGAATTTTTCAAGTTTATCCCAGGGATTTAACTTAATACAGCGTTAGTAACCACGGATCTCCCTCATATGAGGGATCTCGAGCCGGTTAGTCGCGAGGCTACGTGGCGCGTCCCCAGGTGGCGGATAGGGGGTTAATCGCGGACCAAAAGCGACCTTTGCTTCCCTGAGACGCAGGTGGATCCAGGGGATGGACTCCCTGTTTCTGCTGCGCCGATTTGGCACATACTTTCTGTATTTGCTAGGCGTATTCATGCATGCGTGTGTGGGTGCGTTCTCGCTTTATGCGGATTGTATTCTACGAGTCAATTCGGCCAAAGAGACCATGCCAGGGGATGGATCCCCCTCTGTACATCGCAGTCCGACACCCAGGAACACCTTCCAGCCACTGATGCGGCAAACCGTTGGGAGGTTTTCAAAGATTTCAAAATATTACTTGAATTTTTCAAGTTTATCCCAGGGATTTAACTTAATACAGCGTTAGTAAAACACCTCAATTTTTTAACAGCAAAAACAACAACTGCCAATGTCAAACAAGAATTCAGTGACAGCACGGTATCCTTCTGAACGTAATTCCGTCTGCTCAGCTAATTCGCTATTTGAAACACCATTCTTTATGAAAGAATGGAAGAAAGAAAACCCCTGGGTTACAGAAGACTAGCATTTCAAATTCAATGTGATTTTTGAAATCGTGTGAAGATGCCTTTGTTATAATGGCTTCTATTTTTAATTTTTTTAAATATAAATTTCGCAATGAGAACAGATAACATTTTTGTCCGAAGTGAAAAAGTTAACCAACTTGCCGCCACCAGTGACTCACATACGATTCATTTTATCGTCAGTAGGTTAACGCTTCAGAAACGTTTTTCAATTTTAACGTTTCATCTCATCTCCCTGGGTTACAGAAGACTAGCATTTCGAATTCAATGTGATTTTTTAAATCGTGTGAAGATGCCTTTGTTATAATGGCTTCTATTTTTAATTTTTTTAAATATAAATTTCGCAATGAGAACAGATAACATTTTTGTCCGAAGTGAAAAAGTTAACCAACTTGCCGCCACCAGTGACTCACATACGATTCATTTTATCGTCAGTAGGTTAACGCTTCAGAAACGTTTTTCAATTTTAACGTTTCATCTCATCAGGAAGAATTTCCTTCTTAATTCAGAAATCCACGTTCTAGTGGAGATTTAGAATTTAGAGAGTATGCACAATCACATCGCTCACCGTTGACATGTCAAAATGAGGAGCGTAATGACCTCCAATGCCATAATTGGCTATCTGTAATAGCGAATAACTTGAGAAATATCAAAACAGAAACTGACTTGAGCGAAATCGAAATGTGGATCGTAATGACCACCAAGACCATAGTTAGCCACCTAAATTCATCAAACCTTATGACCTTTAGAGTGTTAATCAATACCTGAACGAAGCGTGACCAGACTCGTACACAAATGAACTGCGTGTATTGTGTAATCATAACGCACAAATGACCATAACCATTTTCATAGCCAGCCAACAAATAAACCGATGCATTCCTATTTATAGTACAGTACCCTATTGAGCTAATCTCGACTTACGTTCAAGAATAAATCACCCCGCTTCCCAATTTGAGGGATTTCCAGCTAAAGAACGTCGGGCAAGAAAAGTATTGGCCTATTAAGGAAAAAACGAACATCGTTCATACTCGATAGTCAACTTTCTCCAAGAAGTTACCTTCTTGTTGTGTGATGAGCTTTCAAATGATGTGCTTCCTTTCCTGGTTAACACCGACAAAGGAAAATGAAAACCTGTAAATCTTCGGATGTGTCCTGGTTGAGATTCGTCATGTCATGAATTCGCTTGTTCACACGAGCAATCACCGGATGGTCTCCTTCTTTCAACCAGGCACTGAACAAATATAACGGCAAATGTAAAGATGATCGTCTCAATATGTTAAGAAGAAGTGGTGTTAACTGGTATTTCCTTTAGAAATAAACTGAAAACTAAAACACAGAACCAATAATCTAATAAATGTAGTAAAGGAATGGTCACTGTAAAAAAAGCAGATCTCTGATAATAACCTATACCTTTTACTAATACGATAGCTTGCAGTTTCTAGTGCACCCATCACAGCATTCTGCACAGTAGCACGTCTGAGCTGAAAACGATACACCACAATCATGAAAGTCAGGTAAAACCGACAACAGGCAACGCAGGCTCGCACCGTTAGGCTTAGCAACATACATTATTAATGAAAAAAAAGGCCAAGCATATCAAGATGAACGACGACACACAGGAGATGAATTTGTTAACGAGTATTATCGCACTTTCCACGCTATGGAAATACCTTTTGGAAATTCGACAACTGACAGTAAACCGCGAACCATCCGAAGCTTTCACTGCGGCAAGCTCCGGCTCAAAACTTATTGAAACTTCAGAAAGAAAAATAAACTTCTCTGTTTCTCGCCTCTCTTTCTATGTGTAACAGTCTGTCTCTTTCTTGACTGAGCAGCCAAAAACAGATTATCGAATATATTTTTTCACATTTCACTCCTTCTACGTTTACTACGACCCTATTACTACTATTCTGAATAATGGAGATTAAGGGTTTAAAAAAGCATTCAAACGGAGAAATAACAGAATAACCGATTTTTCTCTTATGGCAATACTGACTGAAACAGAATAATTTTATGTTTAACCAACGCTTAAAGCAAAAGTGAAAAACTCACCTTTGGGGTGGCTACCGCTTTGATGACCTCCATTTCGTAGTCGGACATCACCTCTTTAAAGAGTACAGCCAGTGGTTCAAGGCGCAAAATTTCTACTTTGATTGGAGCCAGTTTTAGGAACTGCTTGTCCATCTAAGAGTGGATAGAGCATAAACAGAACAAGCTGTAGGATTCACAGCAAGCAGCACCTTGAGATAGCAATAAAGCTTTTTTTCCACTTCTGGAGGTATAGCAACAGTTTCTCCACGACACAATGCCTCGTAGGCATCACGCTCCACAATACCATCATTCTCTACCCTCTAGAAAAACAAAGATTAAGAAACTTTCTTTTTCAGTATCTTTGCCTCCAGTCAAACGTTTAATTACTTAAGACTGAGTGTGTTTCGTGTAGCTATAATCAAGATAAAAAGATAGGTGACTAGTCGTAGTGAAAATCCAAGAACGCCCTAGCAATACCTCTTGGGATTCACAACACGTTTACGTTCTTCGCGAAGATTACCCATCTCTGAGTCTCAAAGGGCTTAGATAAGTCCCAAATTATGCAACAATCAGAATTCCGCAAAGGATTTCGATTCATGGACCATATTAAAATAATCTACACAGAGTCGCAGAGGTCTGTGTGGAATATCATTTCACTTTTCTTCTAAACTAGGAAACTACGAAAAGACGAATGTGGAAATCAGTGTCATCCTGTTGAGAGAAGCATATACGCTTTCTTCTAAACTAGGAAACTACGAAAAAACGAATGTGGAAATCAGTGTCATCCTGTTGAGAGAAGCATATACGTGCTCAGCAAAGAAACGGTTAGTGACTGCAATAATGGACGATACACCATTTCACCGACCATTCATTATTTCAATTGGTAAAAGCATTCGACACACAAAGGGCAGAATGCGCAGTGGTAATGATACCGTTTATCACGAGTACTGTGCTGGTTCGACCTAGCACTGGGCTCACCAGTCTCGTCACTCCTGGGTCGGAAAATTAGTACCAAACTTTTATGAATCAAATCATTCTTTCCTGTCGACATAACAACGCCCTAGAACGGCTACGACCACTACTCAGAAAGTACCAGCGGGATTCAGATGATGCTCACAGAAGACAGCAAAGAAAAGAGAAAAACAATAGGATTAAGCATAAAAAGGATGAGAAGCCAGTTCACATCGCTCCAATGGCGTGACGTATTCTAAAGTGCGATGCACCACATCAACCAAGGCCTCTGCCTTTCTCACAGCCAGTTTTTACACCAGAGGACCTGTAGGGCTCGAACACTAATTGACATTTCGAGATTTGCACATATCTCAGCATTCTCGTGGTTGCACTTTACATAATACCTTACCATGGAAAAAGTAAGCAGTAAACAAAAGTTAAATACTAAGATTTTCTAAAGTGTTATTTTAAATTTTAAAACTAACTTGAACTCAAGTTCTCGAAAACAAAATTAAAAATTCTAGATTTTAAGGCTAGCGAGACAATCGTAATCTTCAACTATGCGCTTGGGGAGATCATGATGTCTTACTGGAAGAAACCTTGTTCAATCAGTGCTTTCGTTGCATAGTGGACGCGTATGGTGCAGTGGTCCGAGGCGCCCTGCAACACACACGTGAATCGATCCCAGCGCCCACGACCCACCAAGCTCTCCATCCCTCCGGGATCGGAAAATTGGTACCACACTTGCCTGGTGGCATAGTAGCGTAGCACCGCCTCGACACATCGATAGGCCACCGCGTGCTATTGTAAAGGCCGGATATGCATTCAATCACCTCCAAACGATGCTTAATGAAATTGAATGCATGGCGCATCCCTCAGCGATTGATCAGCGCCAAAAGCTTAATCCTTTTCTAATCGTTGCACAGAGCATGGACGGAGAAAAACGGAGATTACGTTCGGTAAGCTTCAGAAAACCATAAATTCATTTTGCTAGACTAACAAGAAATTTACCCTCCTTCTAAACAAATGTGATTTCTACCGTTTTCAACTCAGTCAACGCTATTCGCTCACTATGAGCTGAAATATGTTTGTTTAAACTGCGCATCTCATAACGCTTAGTTACCTTTCATCTTGCTTAAGTAGCAGCCAAGTTTCTGACGCATATATTAAGACAGGGAGAACCGTCGACTCGAAAACGTTGAAACGGAGGCGCATGTTATTAGTCTTCTTACTGTACCCTCCATGCTCTTGAAAGCTCCCAAGCCGCTCGTTTCCTCAACTCTGGAGATAAGCCATTCACCAGGTTGACACTTTCCGACCCAGAAGGAAGTAGCTAGAGCATTTAGACATACTCATTCCGCTGAGCATGAACGGGCCATACGAAACCAACCTGTTTCTCATAAACATTGTTTCTGAGAAATTTAGTAGAAGATCAATCTTTCCAAGGGTGTTATCAAAGTGTGCAAACATTCATTCCCTTTAGCTAATAATTGGTGTTATAAGAACGATGTCATCAGTTAAGTGAAGATGGTTTAACTACCGATCATCGATTTTCACTCCCATTCTGTTCCACTCCAGTGTTCGCATAACGTTCTCGAGGGTGATACTGAATAATCTTGGCTAGATGGTAACACTTCGTCAAACTCCTCTTTTTACCTTGACGTTATTGTCGTGGCAGAATAGTGTTATTTTGGCTACAAAATTTTTATATAGCTCATAAAGGATCTTTACAGAAGGAGTAGCGGCGCCCTCGCCCCCGTCTGCGGCTTCCATGACTGCTTCAATTTTAACTAAGTCAAAAGTTTCCTCTAAATTGATGAAAATGAAACATGGCAGTCTCTTGTACTATCACGATACTTGAATGAGTCTAGTTATCGTGGGATTTGGTACTTCATACCGAGTCCCTTTTGAAACCTTACTTGCTCACATGGCTGCCGTCAACCCATTGCTCCGTCAACCCTGTTTAGAACGAATCAAGTGAAAAGTTTATAAATCACAGACAACTAACAAATAAGGAAATAACTACCGATTTCCATCAGATCACCCTTTTTGAACAATAATAGTATCCTGCTAGGTTTTTCATTGAAATAAGAACATTGCAATTTTTCAGGTAACGTATGAACAGAAGAGCTAGTGTGTTTACGAGGACTGACGGACAGTTCTTCAGATGTCCTGATCTTATCCTGTCTGGACCTGGTGCTGTTCGATTTTTCACCGACGAAATGCCATGAAGAATTTGGAACGGAGAACCGGTGAGATGACATATCCATCCTCCTTTATTTCGTATAAGGGAATGAGAACGTGGCTATTGAAGCAATCCGAGCAATTTAGTGAAAGATTCCCTTTATGGCCCCCTAGAAGTGTAATTGTTCCGTTTGCGTGTCGGAGTGCAATCATTTTGTTTTTGCACTTGGCGAAATTTCGATGGGCTCTGCGAATGATTATCCGAGGCTCTGTAGCTTCGAGCAAGACTGCTGCTCTATTCCTTTCAAGATCTTGTTTTATCGCCATTCTGCACTGTTTTGCGAGTTGGGACATGAGTTGGCGGTTACCCGTAGCTCGCACGATTCTACGTTGGCGTAACAGCTCGAATATTCCTCGAGACAGAGGTCTCTTGGTGACTATCGAACTCTCTGCATCCATATTGCTGACGTAAAGATTTTAAATAAACCGGCCTTGATCTGCTCGGTGTTATTAATAACGGCATCCTAGAGGTGATTAGTGATCTGAACAAGTTTCAGTTCATGGTTGTTTTGCGAATTCGTTTTTCAACCGTAGCGGCTTTCTGTTTATTCCTCGGAAAATGAAATCTTGAGCGATGGAAGCGAGCGTATAATCACACGTAGAATTTTAGGAAAACTGCGAATTTGGCTAGGTAATACCTTCAATTTACTACGATGTATTCTATTTTGTTACGGTTCTCTCCAATGGGACTCCCATATTTAGCGCTGAGAACGAGGCTTCTTGATTTGTGATTTACCATGAATGAATGGTCTTGGTTGTTATGACACCATCACCATCGATGACACTCATTATGTTCGTTCCATTCAAACTTGTGGGCCCCAATATGGCGTTCTTCAGGCCCTCTTATAGGTCAAATCATAGCGTTGAAACCTCCAGTGACCTTATGGTCTATGATATCGCTATGAGGGACAAGAATGTGAGCTCCGTAAAACAACCCGCACTCAATTCTACGAACCCGTGTGACAAACGTTTTCGTTAATGGTAGACATAACTTTAACAGAAGATTACACTTTAAAGTTCCGTCTCTAAAATGGAAACAGATATTGCTACCTTGTTCATCGCCGCTTGCATCCATGTCAGTGTGTGATAATAGTCTCTCTCATTGTATGCAGCACGTCCAACCTGACCGAAAAGATTATTCTCACTGAACAAACTTTGACTCTTGTAATGTACAATGAACTATATAAGAACACAAATCCAATCACTTAATTGCGAGTTTTTTATACAGAGGAACAGCGGATTAATGCGAGAACGTTTTGTGGTATGTTACCTCTTAGAATAACGTTTCACGTTCGCTGAGCTAAAATTTTTGCAATAACTTACTAGTTTATCCAGAAAATTATAGTCAATTTGCTCATCTACTGTATTCGCACATGCCTCTGACTACAAAAAGTGTTAATAATCAGAACAAAAATCAACAAAATACTCATCTTTTTCAACAAGGTGCAAGTTGACTCAATTCAATTATTTCAAAATTCTACTTAGAAGAAGCTATGACACTTCCAAAACCATTCCCGGCACTAGTTTATTCTATCAAACAATTTTTTAACCAAACAATTCTTGATGTGCTCGAGATGGTTGGTGATTGGCGGTTCTCTCTCGAATTGTAATGTACACTGTGCGGCATATGGTCGTTGAAAACCGATTAATTTCTTTTGATTTAAAAAGATCAACAACGTAAAGCTGCTGCATCTTGTCAATCTTCTTGAAGTACTCAACTCGTGTAATGGTTCCGCACCACAATGTGGCGGTAAAAACTCAACCTAACGTCTTTTTACGAAAATGTCGTCCCAGTAAATATTACAATGTTTACCGCAGTGATACTAAGATATTTGCAAAACTTGGACCTCAGGCCAGATCTGGACCCACGATTACCTTTTCTGGAGGTCACGTGTTCCCCACTCCACCACGCATTGTTTAGAAATACTATTATGATAAAACACTCCATAAGCACTGATTACCTCAAACGAATCGTGAGCACTCAATTTATGGGCGACCTTATCGCCCATGATGATACCATTGGAGAGATCAGTGGTGTCAAGACGATAAACGTCTTGAAGTCTAAGAATTGCCGTCGCTGCACCAGACAAGTCCTCTTCTTGCGGAAATTTGATCTGACACGAAATGTTATTGAGATTATTGGATAACAATGTTATCATTATTATTATTGAAACGTTATGTAACAATGACACCTATTTCTGCACGGTGGACTGCACGAAAAACAAGCAATTACAGCACAACCGGTAGTATCAACAACAACAGCCCTGTATATAAGAGCATCGTCCTTGTGAGTATGCTTCGTTCGAGGGATGCTTCACTAAAGACTCGGCTCGATGAGACGACTAAGACACCACATCAAAAAGACGGACGACTGTGGACATCGATTCGGATCATCGACTTCGAAGAAGACGAAAACGTCGAAACGTTACCCGAATAAATATTGGGAACAACCTCGTATTAGCTCATCAATGAAGTAAGGTAAACTGATCATTTACACCGAGGTTTAAGGAAACTCGGCGTACTATAAGTTATTGAGATAATTATGCAGTAATCCAAAAGCCACGGATCTCCCTCATATGAGGGATCTCGAGCCGGTTAGTGGCGAGGCTGTGGCGAGTCCCCAGGTCGGATAGGGGGTTAATCGCGGACCAAAAGCGACCTTTGCTTCCCAGAGATGCAGGTGGATCCAGAGGATGGACTCCCTGTTTCTGCTGCACCGACTTGGCACATACTTTCTGTATTTGCTAAGCGTATTCTTATTCATGCATACGAGTGTGAACGCGTTCTCACTTTTTGCGGATTGTATTCTACTAGTTAATTCGGCCAAAAGCCTGCAATCAAGTGACAGAGAAGTATACGGGAGGCGGTTAGGAGTCGCCTCCAACAAATAAGCTCCATGGACTAGCAAGCTACCCATGAGTATAACGGGCCTCATTCCCCTGACCTCGAAAGAGCCCCCAATTTCGCACCGTTGGGGTTGGGAAGAGTACGGAGAGGCCGCTAAAAATCTCAGGGCCAATGGAAGCTGCGTGGATCAAGAACTACGGTGACGATCTGTACATACAGTGCACATACACTTGAATCCGAGTCCTCGATAGAAGACTTGCTCATGCAAGCAAGAATGATAAGGTACGACGTCATCGGCCTGGCCAAGACGAGGCGACGCCACCCACTCAACGCCGTCTATGACACTGGAGAAGAACTGTTCCTCGGAACATGCGACAGTAGAGGAGTTGGCGGTGTCGGCGTTCTCGTCAATACGAGTTTGTCCATGAACATCCATTCACTCGAACAGCTTACAACCCGAATCGGACGTTTTCGATTAAAAAGATGTGCATCAACACCGGCTTTGACAATCTCAGTCATTTACGCGTCAACATCAAACTATGACGAAGAAAAAGTCGAAGCGTTCTACATGGACATGCAGAAGTTCTATAGAGAAGACCATACATTCTTCAAGGTCATCCATTGGAGATTTCAATGCCAACATTGGACTAAGAAGATCGTCTGAGGAACGTCACATTGGGGCCCACGGATTAGAATGGAACCCTGTATATAAGAGCATCGTCCTTGTGAGTATGCTTCGTTCGAGGGATGCTTCACTAAAGACTCGGCTCGATGAGACGACTAAGACACCACATCAAAAAGACGGACGACTGTGGACATCGATTCGGATCATCGACTTCGAAGAAGACGAAAACGTCGAAACGTTACCCGAATAAAAATGGGGCCCACGGATTAGAATGGAACGAACAGGGTGAGCGGCTCTCTGAGTTCATCATGCCGGCCAACACCATCTATGGTAACTCGCAATTCCAGAAGCCTCACCCTCAACGCTGGACGTGGGAATCTCCCAATAGAGAGTACCATAATGAAATAGACCACATAATAATAAATAGGTTTTGCCTAACCGATCTCGCTGTTGTCCCAAAATTCCACACGGGATCAGACCCCCTTCTCCTTCGTGCAAGATTTCATTTCTCGCGGAAAGGAGAAAACTGCGATTTATTCAACTCATTAATCGGCTGTTGGGAAGAAGCCGTTGTCGACAACATCGACGAGGAATACGATCGGTTCATTCAACATCGTCATGTTATCGCTATGAAAGCTGAGAGTTCGAATGTGACCAAGAGACGTCTGTCTCCAGGAACACACAAGCTGATACACCAGCGTGGAATCGAACGAGTTGCAGGCAACCGCGAACTAAAGACCGAACTCACAAAACAATGCAGACAAACGATAAAAGAAGATCTTAAAGAGAGAAAAGCAGCAGTAATGGTCGAAGCTGCAGAGGCTGGGAAAAGCATTCGCAAAGCCCGCCGAAGCTTCGCCACTTACAAGATCAAGATGATTGCACTCCGACGCCCAGACGGAACAATAACAGCGTCCAGAAAGGCAATGGAGAAAATCATCCACGAATACTACTCAGATCTCTTCGATAGCCACGTCCACTTCCCGTCATATGAAATAAAAGAGGATGGATAAGTTGTACCACCAGTTCTCCCCTCCGAAATCCGACATGCCATTTCGTCGGTGAAAAATCGAACAGCACCAGGTCCGGGCAGCATAAGATCAGAACACCTGAAGAACATTCCGCTAGTCCTCGTATACACACTGGCTCGGCTCTTCACACGTTACCTGTCTGAATGCAAGGTCCTTACTCAGTGAAAGACCAGCAAGACCGTGTTGTTGTTCAAGAAGGGCGACCTACACGATATAGGCAACTATCGCTTTCTTGTTGTCTTCTAATCTTGTTGTTGTCCGTCGTCTACAAACTTTTCACTCGAGTCATCTTAAACAGGATTAACAGAACACTGGACGAAGGACAGCCATGCGAACAAGCAGGGTTTCGAAAAGGATTTAATACGATGGACCACATTCACACGATAACAAGGCTCACTGAAGTATCGCGAGAGTACAAAAGACCGCTCTGTCTCACTTTCATCGACTTAGAGAAGGCTTTTGATTCAATTGAGATAGAAGCAGTCATGGAAGCCCTTGGTAGTCAAGGAGTCCCTACTCAGTACATAATGATTCTTCGTGAGCTGTACAAAAATTTCACAACCAAAATTTCACCATTCTACAACGACATTCACGTTGACGTCAAAAGAGTAGTTAGGCAAGGCGGTACAATCTCGCCAAAATTATTTACAGCCACCCTCCAAAGCGTCATGCGAACATTGGAATGGGATAACATGGGAGTGAAAATCGACGGTCGGCAGATACATCACCTTCGCTTCGCTGATTCTGATCCTATCGTCCTTATAACACCAGACATTAGCCAAGCGGAACGTATGCCTGCTGACTTTGATAAAGCGTGTGGAAACATTGGTCTTCGACTAAACCTCAAGAAAATGATGTTCATGAGGAACGCATTGGCTTCGTGTGCTCTATTCATGCTGAACGGAACGAATTTCTCCAAATGCTTCAGTTATATCTATCTAGGTCGGGAAATCAATATAATGAACGACTTCTCCAGAGCTGAGCAGAAGGAAACGAGCAGCTTGGGGAGCTTTCAAGAGCATCGAGGATGTAGTGAAGAGAACAAAGAACACCCGACTCCTTGCTCACCTTTTCGACTCAACGGTTCTTCCTGCCCTAACGGATGCGTCAGAAACTTGGTCGCTGCCTAAGCAGGATGAAAGATCACTCAGCGTTATCGAACGCGCAGTCGAAAGGACAATGTTAGAAGAATCCCATTTCACACAAGTAAAGGATGGGATCCGAAGCTCCCATCTACGTCAACGATCGAAAACAAAAGATGCCGTTCTATACGCCAAACAGTCGGAGATAAGGTGGGCCGGACACGTAATGCGTATGAATGATAACCAATGGATAAGAGCCGTTAGTGACTGGATCCCTCTTGATTTTAGGTGCACTGCAGGAAGACCACTGACCCGATGGTCCGAGTTCTTCACAAAAAGCCTAGAAGAAAGATATAATGTTCGACGAGTCCATAGAGCGAGCAGAACCCACTGGGCTGCTCTTGCACGCGACAGGGAAAAATGGAGGATTTACTGGCGTCCGCTCTAGTCACTCGACGATCAACGGGACTACAGGTGATACAAGTGAATCCAGAAGCAATTCAGACTCTATAAAACATGTAGACAGAAAATCCGTTTAGCAACGTTCAATCCAGCCTCAACTCGTCGAATAAAGCGCATGAAAACGCTGGTGAAAACTCATATTTAAACATAAATAGCCTGGTTATATCACCGCTCTAATAACTACAAACAAGCGAAGGAAATAAATAACTGAATGAAATTAGTTTTACTGCTGGCACTGACTCAAGCAAGTGGTGAAAATTAACATCTGCGGTGTAAATCACAGCCCCAAAATCACACCTCCTGAAGGCCATAGAATGATAAACGCGTTTGTCACTGATCGATCTCTGAGGGGTGAGTTATGGATTCGAATTCACCAAACACTGTTAGGGGAATGTGAATGCATATCTGGATTATACGGTAATTTTCGGTGGTTTGTCGATGTACCAAGTCAGCTCTGCATGCTCCCCAGAAAAGACTACTATCAGTTCGCCGATGCCAGGAAGATGGAAGCCTTCAAGAGCCCTAAGCACGGAGTCGAACCAAAGATCTTGTGTGCATTGCTGGACAAAACTAACCACTACACTAGACCTACTCTCCTTCAAAGGGTTATGAATAATTTTTCCCATTCTCAACGTACGAGCTAACATGACCATACAAACAATTTCGAAAGACACCGTCAATATACACTATATAGGCCCGAGATAGCATAGTCGTTAGTGAAGTTGTTGATCAGGAAGCAAAGGCGCTAGTTCAATTCCCACCCCAACGCTCTCTCCCAATCTCTTCTGTGAAGGGATGTCCTGTTTATAGCCATATAGCCATAACTGTTTATAGCTGTGAGAACACCTTCGCCCGGCTGTCTTCAAGACTGCAAGAAGAATTAGCTTAACTAACACTGTACGACGTTCATAAAAAAGACGAAATTCTCAAGCAGTCGCTGAAATAACATACGAAGTGTTCTAATACCACTATGGACGATGAACGCGAGGAAAAAATAGAATGCTAGACGTGCTGGGATCTGCACAGTAGATGTAAGCATTGGTCATGTAAAATGGAAAATAAATAAATGAATATATATATATATA